>JBDJHY010537826.1:0-16906 GCA_039654485.1 Withania somnifera
AAGCCTAAGTTGTTGAACTTAGGTAGTGGAGGTAGGCATGGCCGAACCACTATAAATCCTTTGTGTTCTTGGTTTCCTTTTTCATTGTCTTCTTTCATTCCGCAAAAAGTTTCAAATTAATACACCCACTATTTAACCCCCCCTTCTAGTGTGTGTAATCCGCTCCAACAGATATTTTATACGATATTATGTTGATGCTTTGTTAGTTGACTATAGACTATCACTGTTGGTTTTTGTTGAATAGTTAATTTTATTATTGTTACCCCTACTCCTTGTATCTGTCAATATAATCTGCTGGATTGTGATATTTCTTCCAACCCGGGGTCTTGGTAGGATTGTGGTTATTATGTCAGGTTAATGATTCTGGGCACCACTTTGTTCTAGAATCAACCAAGGATACTTGCTAAGTACCTATTATTTTATTTTTATTTCCACTCTCTTGATTATATACACTTGTGTGGTTTTGAGCCCCGTGCCGCCTGATTTTCTAGTCTTCAATAAGTATTTGAGGTTGATTATCGAGAGATCTAGAGGTAGCTTCTTGTAGTCCAGCAGGCGCCATAGACGTTTCCTATCTTATGTTTTATTTCTTTTTTGTTGAGAATTAGAGATATTGAGTCTTTTCGTATATCGTACTTGTATTTATTTATTCAGTGACTTGTACACTGTGACTCCAGATTTTGGAAGGTTTATTAGTTGGATTTTTATATAGTACCTTCTCTTTTTCTAGCTGACTCATTATTTTTCATATTGACCCTTTATATTAATTAATAGGCTTACTTGTCTAGGTGGATCCATGTAGGTTCCATCATGACCAAATTTTGAGTTATGACATAACTGATAGCAAGTCATTAAATCTTTAATTACCATAAGTATACTAAACCGAAATCAACGTTAAGTACAAGAACCTCACACTTGGCATATCCAGGTGCAATCCTCCCTTCTTGAGTTAATTAACAACTCATGGGAAAATCATAGTAGTCATGATACTGAATCATGGAGGGATTACTCAATACACCTCTTAGTACCCAATATAATATTCACCTGTGATATAAAAAGTATATCTATGGAGCAAAAAAATAGACTCGTGAGATGGATTGTAAAAAATAAAAAGCAAAAGTAATAGATAAACTACATAATTCTATCAATACTCTTTATTTTTCCACCTCAATCGTGATCAATCTGTCTATCTCAACAATCATCAATATTAAGCCTTTGTCAATTCAATCATAAACCTTTCCTAATTTGAATCATTATCAGTCATAAGCTTTTCTCTACTCAATCATCATCAGGAAAATAATACAAGTCCATTAATCTTATAAATGCATGCCAACTTAGGCCATCAGTATGGTCCAACATGAAGGTAAGAGGCAATTTAACACCAACAACAAGTAAAGGTAGTAAAATAGTCATTTCAAGTATAAGTAAACACGTGAAGTGAAGTAAAACGTAAGTTTAGGCACGAGAGGACATTCACTTGTCGCTAACAAGTATGATCAATAAGTGAAGTAAGATAAGAAATATGATTAGGGAATTAATGATTAGGAAAATAAGGAAACAAAGGAGTACGACTAGAATAACAGGTATAGTTAAACAAGTTATGTAGGATGATAAGCTCAACCAAACAAGTTATTTAATTAGAATGACAAATAAGGTCAAACAAGTGAAGTAAGTAAAAAAGCAATTAACACAACAACTATGATAAAATAATAAAGCAAATAAGTCAATCACCGAATCAGTCAATAAGTGTGCTATGCAATGCAATGCAATGTGAAATAACATGATGCATGTATGTCCTACAATACCCATCCACTGCTAACATGTATAGCCAAGACCCATGGGGGGCTCAAGAGGTCCATGTATCTATTTGAAACCATTTTTAGACCATAATCATATCACGGTGCTTGAAACTATTTCCCATTAGGTCGTACCCGATGTCAGTGCACAAAACTATTTCCTTTCGAGTCTTACATATCATTATCCTCTTTGTATTTTTTTAATATCACTTTCATAATTTATTTAAGAGAATTTCCATATCAGTGCTCAAGAATTTAACAACAAATAAGTAATATCATATGCAATTCATGAAAGTGGTCACTTCAATTCAAATAGATCAATTAAGGTCTTCATTTGGTCAAACAAAAATAATCAACTCATTAATTCAATAAAAAACCTCACACGTGTAAATATCAAATAGAGTATCATCTCAAGACAATCAAACCCCACACACGGATGTAATATCCAATAAAGAATCGACCTAGTGAATTGAATCTCATACTGGTATCTCAAAAGCTACATAATTTCTCAACTCAATAGAAAATTCGAGTAATCAAAGAATTTACAACAACTTTTATTCCTTTATTTTAATTCCATATGCTCGACTCTAATGTCCGAGTGAATCTTATCACTTCAACCACACAGACACCCCCAACAGTCCCTATTACTTCTTATTATAAATAGCTAACACATAATCACCTAAAACACCTCGTAGAAGAGTCAAAGAACCTCAATTTTCCTTAAAGTAGAAGAAAAACATTCAAGATAGGGATTTTATTTTCCTCAGAACTTCCTAAATTATGAAATCCAGTAGAATATGAATTATACATGAGAAAATAAAGCCTACAATGCCCATATTTATATTTTTAAAATTGAGTCCAAAAGTCAAACTCGAGGCACAATGGTACATCTTGAGTTTTCTTTCAAAAATAAGTTACCATGATTTACGAAATGAAAATATAAAATTTCATTAAAAATGGACTTAAATTGACCTTGAAATCATCAATTCATCAAACGTTAACTCCACCAGGAAAACTCCAGATTTCAAGCTTATATGGGGAGAAAACAAGAAATAATTGATAAATCAGTAAATTTATGCCAAAATAGTTTACCCATGGCATAAGGATCTTGAATATGAGTTTTCATTAAAACCCGAGTGCACATAAATAAAATCCTATTTTTCCAAGAAATTTACGAATAAAGAAAAAAACCCAGATGAAGAAATCATGAGAGAATACAAAAATGAGGTTGGATCCTAACCGCCTTACAAAAATGTGTCACGACCTAAAAATTGAGTTGTTATAACATCTCCATCTCACCTATAGACAAGCCTAATCCAGGCCCAGAGTAAGCAATGATGGGAAAGTAGCAAAACCCCAAAGAAACAAAAAGAAGGAGATGAAGAGAAGAAGTACAAGTAGGACAAAAAAACTATCTAAAATAACTCCCAAAACCTGGTTCATAATCGTAGAACATCTATATGCAAAAAAGTACAAACTACAACCCTCGACGGGGAAAAACAACAAAATAGATATCCAAGACCTAACAATGATAACTCTGATACTGGAAGGAAAACTGGTCAGCAAGGATGTCAGTTGCTCACCAAAATCTCCTGGAATCAAACTAAGTTGTACAATTGTGTCAGTCCGGATGACACATACTAGGTCAGGAAAAGATGTAGAAGTGTAGCATGAGTACGAAAAACAACGGGTAACCAGTAGGCAACATAGGCCGACCGGGTAAATGAAAGCATAATCAAGGTAAAGAGGGATCTAAAATAGATAGGACAATAACACAAAGTGTACAATAGAGACAAGATAACTAAAGTAACAGATAGTGAGTGCAGTGAAGGATAGGCTACCAGTGGGGATAACACTAGCTAACAAGTGTAAAGAAGGTTTCGATCAAGGGATAACACACAAGGATTGGGTCATAAGAAACTCAGGGCCGAACATAACACGTACCTGGAGCTCCGATGTGACCAATACGAAGAGGAACCAATTAGAAAGTTCAAATCATCAACAAGCTAATCTAACATCGAATACAATAAGGGTACGAGTAGTACTAATCAGAAACAAAAAGGAACAACTAAAGTCTACTAGTAAACAAACCCGACCGACATCCCATACTATCGGTAGGTACAATCAAGCAACTAAGTAACCCAACAGGTATGCCCCTATAAATCCCGAAAGGGTACAAATCAATGTGTAAAGATTTAATGCAAAGGGGTACTGAAAATTAAATATATGCCGGAATTCTCCTAGCTGGGATATTCCCAAATCAAGAGGGACCCACGAAGGACTCGAAACATATACCACTACTCCCTTGTACCCCTCACCGGGCTATGCTTCATGCCCTAAGCATAAGGACCCAAATCGACAGGGACCGCATGCAAAACCTCATAACAAGCCTCCCAGTAGTATAATCAATAGGGCCAGAGTGTAAAAACTTGGGATCAGAACGTATATCACATCTTAGAGAAAACTCAAAGTCTAGCCACGTAGGCAAGAATCCAAACTCAGTAATATCCAATTGCTAACAGGTAGGAAGTGTCCAGAAATCACAGTGATAATAGAAAATAGCCTCGGTGATGTAAGAATATTGCTCCATATTTCTCATAGGCACAATTTTGGACCAGTATAATTATGTATAAGAAATCGGTTTCCAATAGTTACTCTTTTAAAATCAAATTACCTTTTTAAGTTGTTTAATGCATGCTCACTGCACCTAACTAATCAATAAGATAAATTGGTCTAAGGCTACCAAATGAAGTCCATAGGATGCTGGCCAAGCCCTAGCCACGAGGTATATCCTCTCCTAGCCCCACTACGGTCCCTAGCCATGTAATCGAATCAAGGATGCCACAATTTCTGAGAGGCAACCCGTTAAGGGCCAAGCCCCACCCCTACTGGGGGAAATAGAGAGCTATCATTGCCTAGTCAGATACAACTCACTCCCAGGCTCATACCAGGAAAGGGCATGATATTGTCACATAGGGCTACTAACTACCCAACAATATCGCAACCGGCTATCAGGGCCCAAAAAGGGCATACATGTTCTAATCGCACATAACAACAGGTAGAACATAAAATAGCTACCTGGATTGGCTCTTAACCCACCAACCTAAATCAGGGGATAGCTACAAAACTCTAATCCCTAGTATAATCCTCTCCCTAACCTTACTACGATCTAGAGCCAGGGTATAACAATACATATCAAATGTGTTACTCCTACTCCAACCACACTACGGTCCAGAGTCAACATGATACAGGTGGGTAGGGAAAGATAGCCCCTAGAAGCAGTTAAGCTACAAGCCAGCTAAGTGGGACATAGGATGGGAAAATAAGAATATCAGGGCCCGACTAATAATTCCATCCCCGAGATGGAGCTTTACTGTACATATACTACTCTAATACCTAGTCTAAAGAAAGTAGATCATAGCCTACCTGAAATCTAGTGATATCCTAGAGAAACATGCCTAAATATCTAACAATCACGTATGAATTCCGAAATCACACAAGGCTAGAAAAACATAATCCACACATCAGTACAAGTAAAACAAGACTCATATTTCAATATAAATAGAAGGGTCGTAATCTCGACTCAAAATGGTCTAAAAATCCTAATAGATCAGAAAAAATATTTATACCAACACATAGAGCACAACTCATACATTATATGGTACAAAATATGGCTCAATTTGACAGTAAAAATGGAAGATATAAGCCTAGAAAATTTATATAATAAAGAATCTGAGGAATTACCTGCTAGATATAACTGTAAAATCACCATAATGAGTTCCTACAAATTAAAACCTTGGTATAACACTTCAAGGATTCCTAAACAGACTTTGAGAGTCCAAAAAGTTTCAGTGCAAATAAGAAAATTTTGAGGAATTTTGTGAAAAATAAATGTTTATAGATGTATCGTTTGACTTATAAATCAGACATTTTGGCCAATTTATAGATCTGTTGGTCGATAAATCGGTCCTTGTGGACCAAACCTTGATAGATTTTTGAAAATTTTCAAAACACACACGGAATGGAAACGTCGTCCAATTCTAACACTCCATATATAAAATGTTTATGTAATCGATATTTCAGACTCAATAAAAGTGATGAAAACAACATTCGAGATTATATAAACTAAGTAAGTCCCAAAAAATCCATAATTACAAAGGAATTAAACCACAACAACTACCAGGGATCCAACCTATCTATCTCAGCAAGTCATAATGGCTTGGGGCAGTTACAAGAATGTTCTAAGTAGAAGAGAGTTGCAAGAACACGGAAGCGATCTCGAAGGTCGTTACAAAATGAGGATTGGGTACTACCCCCTTAATAAATCGAGAAGAGTTCCTCAAGAATTACTCTATTATGTGTGCTAAAACTCTCAATATGCTCAAAATACAAAATAAACACAATCTGAAATTTAAATACCCTATTTTAGTAGTTTTTGCACCAGAAAATCACTTACCACCAGTTTTTTTTTACTAAAAAGGCTACAATTTCCTCATATGAACTCAAAATGCCCCGATTCTTTTTCAAATTTATCTTAATGATACAATCCTACTTGTCTAATGACACATTATTTCCATGCTCATTTGCCTAGTAAATATTGTTTTTGATTTTAAGAAAATATTTCATATTTCGTGATAAAAAATCAAATCTTGACTTTGTAAAAATACACCAACTTTACAAATCAGTCTTATAATTATGCTTAAAATTTTAGAAGTACCAAAATTATTTTTTGTTCTTTCGAATTAATAACGAACCTTTTAATTGACACAATTTGCTTAAATAAAAGCCAAAGTACCCAAAAGCTTTAAATGCACCCAAAATTCACCAGGAACCTCCAAACACAAAATAAATATAATACAAGCTTGAAAATGACATTTCAAACTTAATAGAATCATAAAATCACCAATTTGAGGTCTCCTTGACCCGATACTCCCTATAATCAACTCTCGACTAAATTTCTAACCAAAAGTACAGAATGACCCAAAAATCTCTAAAAAGTAATTTGCACCTTCTTCTAGATTAAAAACCACCTCCCGAATCCATCAAAATTTTACAGAATTTAAATTCGAGCACCAGACCTCAAATGTTAATCAAAGTTAATCATTAAGATTAAACTTTCATTTAATCTCTTCTAATAGCACAAACTCACCATAAACGCCCTAAAACTCAAACCAAGAGTATTCCTAGACCAAACTCCATATTCTGAAACTAGCAGAACTGATAAAATTCCATTTCAAGGGTCAAAACTCTAAATATTGACTAAAGTCAACCATTTTAACCTTAAAAAACTAAAAATTTCCAAAACTTACGACTTTTCATTCTGGATGATGAACCAACCATACTAATGGATAAAAAATAACTTAGAAAAAATAATAGAAAAGGCAAAATGGCGGGTTTCTAAGAAAAGTAAAAAATGATATTGAGGTTCATTACATCACCTATGACTAAAAACTATGTCCGTCCTCAAACATAAGAGAAGAGGGAAAATGTTGAGTCTAAAAAAATCAAAGACCTTTTACCATATCACAACAAGAATTCCAAACTAGTACTTGTATAAATTAGAAGTAAAGCTGGAATAAGTCACCCTTTACCCATAAAGTGCAAAAGACACCACTAACCCACTTGAAATGATCGTAGCCTTCAACATACTTCATCAACGAGCTTTATATGTAAGAACCGGATATTGAAACAACTTATACCCATCAAAGAAGATCCTCTACTCATGCTTCCAAAAACCATCATTAGAACAAAAATTCATTAGTAAACACACTTTTTCTCCCCATAACTCTAATTTATAAATATTTTTTTCAAAAGAAAGATCTCTGTCTTATTGATCCCACTCCAAGAATTCCATGTTAGAAACTGGTCTTACTCAAGGATGATAGCACCAATTCCTAATTTGATAGTAGTTTTATCGAGCTAAAGCTATTGAATTAGAAACCAACATCAACTCCATGAAACTTCCACATACCATGCCTCAACCACTATTCAAATAATCTTATACATGTGCTAAATCTTAGAAAAACCCTCGATCACCCAAGAGTTCTGTATACCATAAGCACATTATCTCTGCGCACTATCAAATGTCTTTGAAACTTCTTATAATAGTCTGTGTGGTTTTCGTTAATAAAATAGTATCAATCAAGTCTGAAATCCTTAATAACCCCATAGAAATATAATTCTTTCATCTACCACACCCATAAGTTACCTTTCATAATTGAATGATCCAACCCAATATAGAAATTCAAAATCACCCATACACCAAAAATAAGCCCTTCATAAGTCTGTCCCAAACCATTCCACCTTTAACTAATGAATGTTCTACATTGTGTTATATTTAAGAAACCAAAAGCTAAAATTCCATAAAAATCTTCAATCTACACCAAGGATCTATAGATGATGTCTCATTTCTAAAATTGTACCCATGAGATAATTCTAAATACCTTTAAATCTTCTATAGACATGACTCTTATCCCTTTCCTTAACTTATTTACCAATCCTATTCTTTGGCCAAAAACCCATGACATTTTACCTGATGCTCCAAGCTATAAACTTTAAATGAAACACACCATTAGGCCCATTAACAATCAAAAGTAATAAATTTTAAAACTCAAACCATGACAAATCCTCCTAAATTCTCTATAATCAATGTGGTCAATCATTTCTTACCTTATCAATCCATACTTGACATAACCTACTATAAAGAGTGTAGACTTACCATGAGAAACCTGAATTGATAGTTAAACTATGCAAACCAATCCCCTTATCAATAAACTTAGCCTATTCATTGAAGATTTTTTCTAAATCAGATACCTAAGATTACTATCAATCACCTCTCCATCGACCATATCATACCCTTTATTTGAAATCTAAGCCTTACTAGATACATAACTCAAAACCACTATGTAGCTTACCACAACACTCGTACTGAACGTTGTAATATTCTTTCTCGAAGCATACCCAATAGTTTATAAACTATTCGATGAGCATATATCATTATTACCATAACCTGAATAAGAAAAATGAAGCCAGATTTTAAAACCAAGTCCTACTTCTTGAAGATGGGCCCTTAGCCCTTCAAATCAAGAAAAATATCCTTATTCTTGTTTCTATTTAGCTTTTAAATAAATAACCCTAGACAACTAGCTAATAAGTATGGAAGATCTAGGAAAATAAAGAAGAAAATGTACCTGAAGCCATACCCAACTAAAGAGCTATACTAAAGATAACAGATACGATGGTATACCGGTAACCTCAATAAAGGAATAGATGGAAATGAATAACTATAATAAATTCATGAAATAATAAAAGGCCTTCAGTGATCCTGAAGAATAAAACCATCGATGTAATGATTAATGAGTTTATAAAATAAGTACAGTAAAATTCCAAAAAGTGCCCATTCAGCCAAGGGATACAATTAAGTTAATACAAACTCCTTTTCCGCCCATAAAACCAGCAAACAACAAAAAAAGTCGACTATGTAGAATGGTATGATGTGATGCTAGTAAAAAGTGTATGTTTCTCCATAGGTACCCGTAGATCTAGCAGGAAGGACCCATGGAAGGCCTTTACGTGTATACCTTTACTCCCCTGTATACCCTTCCTTTGGTCGCTCACTATCCCGGATTAAGAAGGTCCATAGAGCAATCCCTTGGATAGATAGAGAGGGAGGGCAGAGCTTTTGGTTTTTTCATGTTGTCAAAGAGTTGAATACCTTAAATGGATATTATCTAAATAACTTATAACTGTGATCAGATCTCTATAGGGTCTTCCATAAATATCAATCTCAATAAATGTTCGACTTTCATTGGGTCTAAATTAGTACCAAATCTACATCATTGCTCGACCTTCACCGAGTATAAAATCACTATAAATCTCAATATCTAGAGCTGGACCTTCGCTAAAAAATCATGGATATACCTTCATTTAGACTTTTATAATTGAAAACTAGTAAAAATCATTATTTTATACTCATTTTAATATCATTAGCTAAAAATAAGCCTATACGTCCATGTAAGGTTTCAAAATTAGGGATATTGGTCTCTTGGCCTTAAAATTGTAGAAACCAATGCATAAAACTAGCTTTCATGATGATGTTAAGATGAACCACAAACAATAGATCATAAAAGTCCTAGCCTCCCTACACAAGCTTAGGTCACTACAATAATTATAACCAGTCATAATATTTGTGACTCACGGGCATTTCTCAATAATTCCCAGATCTATTTTCTAGAGTCGACAAAGCCCACGAAGGGTGATAGGCTAATCTATAATTTCAATGAAATACCAATGCATAAGACAAGAATCGGACTAAAAGAAACGGACAGAGTCGGGGATGTCAAACCTAGAAACCCAATACAAGGATAGCAACTTAATACTATTATTTTAAATATACATCTAATCTTAGATCACCATATCCTTCCTAATGTCTGAAGCACAAGCTCACAAATACCGGTAAATAGCTCAAACAACTACAACAACTTCAAAATTCTCCAATGATCACGAAACTAGAATAACGACAATTTGCATGTTAATAGGAATCAAATGATACTCATAAAGTTATAACTATATCTGGGGTCAAAGTATGAGTTATAACTAGCCTATCAGCTCGGTAACTTGAAACTTCATACAAAAGGTATCAAAACGTCCACCACATCACATGGGGCTTATAATTTTTTTAGCAAAATACGAGCAAGGAACGAACTGAAATCAATAAATTAAAGTGAATAAAGATTGGTGAAATTTGGTAAAATAAGGATGAAATTAGAGTGAAAACTTACCAATAATTGAAGAAAAGTTGAATAAATGTGATTTCCTACATTACCCAAGGTCACGGGAAAAACCCTAAGGATCATCAATGGAGGATTTTTAGTTTGATTGATAAAATCTGAAGAAAATGGAGAACACTTAAATTTTTTATACCCTACCAGAAAATAGGCTTGTGATCACGTGTCTCTAGATATTTTCCTTCATGATTGTGAAGAGAAAGCCTACATAGGTACGCGATCGCATGACTTCACATTACAATGTGATGCTTAAAATTCCAGTACTACGTGATCGCGTCCTTGAGTGTCATGATCGCGAAGTACAAATATTGGCACACTAGATGACACAAATATTGGCACACTAGATGACACAAAATAACCGTTCTTTCCAAACTCCATTTGATGGTTCAGAATGAGTTTGGAACTTCGTGAACACAAAACAAATATGCTACTTGCATGAGAATGACATTTCGAACTCAACGACACATTTTTTTTTATCTGAGATCATTTTGAAAAAAATATTTATTAAAGTTAATCCTTGGCTTAATTTTAATAATTCCAACTAAGTACTCAAAATGAGTCCGACTATCCAGGAACTGAACAAACCATTCACCTAACCCAAACCTCAATATTCGAAAGCTGATGACATGGTCAAAATTTTAATTTGAGGATCCAAATATGAAGCTGATTAAAGTTAAACCTTTGAACTCCAAAATGCTAACAACACACCAGATAAATTGCATCGAAGGCTTCCATATATGAATAAAGCGTCTGTCTAGACCAAAATCTATGTTCCAAAGCTAACGAAACTGAAGCCTAACTGGGATGGCTAGATAGTCCTTGCTGTTAATATTGTGGTGGACCTATGCTCTATGAACCTGATCCCCTACCCTTATATTGATATCAATAAACCTGACCTAATGACGAGGCTTCTTTTCCTCACTACCTCGACCCTCACGGATAATTCCATCCACTATCTGGGCGAGATCTAATACATCCTGTAAGGATATACCCCTAGCAATAAAAATTTTGATAGTCTGACAAATACAAGGTTCCAAACCCCAAATAAAATTATGGATCCTTTCAGCATCGAAAGATATCAATCCAACCCTAAACTTAAATAAACATTGAATCGAGGCCTCATACTCAGTAACGATCATAGATACCTATTGTAAATGAATGACTCCTTTATCCTCCTATACTTATCCAATGGGAGATATACATACCAATAAAGCATCACAAAAAATACTCTATGTAAGGGAAGGTGTACCAACTGTTCTCGTAGCAACGAAAGATCTCTATGTGTAATGACCTTGAAGGTTATTTTTGGCATGTTTTAGAAATATTACCTTTTGACCCTTTCTGGGAGTTTTTCCAAGTCTTATTTGTTTATTATATATGGTTGGATTAGATATCGGGGCTAAAAGTTGGGATATTTGAGATTTTTTTTGGTTTTTTGGGAGCTTTTATATTTAAAAAGGTGGCTTTAGATCTCATTTGGAGTCTCGAGTCTCGAATGGAATTCTGTTAGTTCCATCAGCTCCATAATGTCTAAATTATCCTAGGAGGACCTTCATTTTTAGTTTTGGGCTTTTCGTGTTATGTCATTAGATGGGATAAAGTTGAGTTTTTAAGCTAAAGTTTGACTTTGGTCAATATTTGATCATTGGACACTTGTATTCGAGTTTCGTTAATTACGTTGGATTCGACAGGTCATTTTAGGGCTAGGAGAAGGTTTAAATATTTTTTACAAGTTCCGAGTGCAAAATTATCTTTTGAGTATAATTTCAGTATTTGCTAACCTTGGCAAGTATCAGGCCAAGGAGGCCTCAGATTCGCATTCTGATGGTTCCATTGAGTATAGGGCGTCACATTTAGTGGGGTAGGATAAATGGTTTGTTTTCATAGGGTTCCAAATAAATCTCGAGGGTCCTATTAGACACTTTTTTCATGTGCACATTGTTGTCATATTTCAGTTGCTGGTGAAAGCACAGACCTTCATCACGATCGTGTGGCCTTGAGTCGTGATCAAGAAGGTCCAGCTAATAGTGCATCATGATCGTGTGACATTATTTTTGTGATTGCGTAGGTATATTTAGTTGAGTGTCACGACCACGTGACCTCCTGGTTACGATCACATAGAGTAAATGTGGCCCAAGAAAGATTGTTCATCAAAATTAAGTGACTTTTCATCGCCATCGCATAGAGTCACATGAAAGGGTAACCTAGGAATAAATCCTAAATTCACGAGCTCATTCTCATTTTTCCTCTATTATTGACTTTGAGAGCTTATATAGGATATCTTAGAGGGTAGATTTTTAGGTGAATCGCTCGGGTAGGTTTCTAAAATTATAAGTCTTCAATTACCTGCTAATAATTCTTTGATTTGGCATGTAAAATTTATTATTTCACGATCTGAAAATTGGGTATTTTGAGAAAACCTTGGTATTGCATTTTGCACTTATGAGGGTCAATTCTTACTCTGATTTAGATGAAACTTCATGTTTAAGATTCTCGAAACATAGTAATCTTGCTTTCATAAAAAAAATTTAAAAAATTCATTAATCCTCAATTTATACTTTTTGGGTCAATTTTCCCTCGAATCACAAAATATCAATATGGATATCAAACTTTATATTTTCTCAGATATATATCATATTTGATTATATATTGCAGAGGCAAGCACCCAGCGTGAACGAATGGCCCCAATTTGATAGAGTTTCCTCATTTAAGGCAAGTGGAGGCTTGACCCTTTAACAAAGATTTGTATAAAACATATAGTGTATTATTTGTAGTTAGTGGAACATAATGACTAATTTTTGTAAATGCCCATGAGAGACTTACATGTGTTGTTGTGACCTCATGTTAGATTGCCATGTGCAAGCCTTGTTGATTTTCTAACTTTAAGTTGTTCGTTGATGCATTTTATACCTTGTATGATCTTGATTGAGACATATTATATTCTCTTGGTCATGGAGCACTTGAGTGGAATTTATTATGTGTTTTATTCCAGTATCATACTTGACACACATTTGAGTTGTTCATCAGCTGCATGCACTTGGATACTTGACATGAAAACCATTGTTGAGGTACCATTTCGATATACTAAGGTAGTGATACTTAATATGAAAACCATAACCGAGGAACCATTCCAGTGTGGTAAGCTGATGATATTGATATGGAATCCATGGATGGGCATACTTCTATCATTGTAAGGCACATGAGACAAACTTGCATTTCATTTCATTGCATTACACACTTACAAATGGTTACTTGTTGATTTTATATTTTTTGAGCTTGTCTATCATGGGCAACCTTTTTGATTCTTATATATACATATATATATTACTGGCGAGTTCCATATACCCTGATGTTGAGATGATATTACGAGCATGAGATGACTAGATTAGTCATGTTCCCTTTAACTTGTTGAGAAACATCTATAAAAAATGATGAGAATAGATGAGAAAAAGATCGAATGTTTTGAATTGAAAGTAATTGATGAATTTAGATGAAATTGATGTTATGAGTCACTTGAGGTGGTTTTGTGGCATATTATCTTGGCCTATTATTATTATTGTCCATCCATGAGTTTGTCTTTTCGTTGTGTTAGATGTACCTTTCCTACATCGACTAAGCTTATGGAATAAAAACTAATCGAGATTCTATGGGATCCACCTACAATGCCTTGGCACATAAAGTGAGACTATTTCCATGTATTATTAAATGGACTCGGGAGTGAGGTGCCTCTGAATAGGTGAAGTACCGATTCACACTTTGACTATAAGATAAGTAATTTCACTTGAAAGTTGATACATTATTAAATTGTCAGGTAATGATTAGTTCACATTGTTTTGATATGGACTTGCCTTTCGATTGAGGTAGAACCTTACTTGGTTGATTTACTATTAGTTCTGATTTGTCTCTCATCTTTATGGTTATCTTTACATGGTATAATTTCTCATTCATCTTCCATTATAAATTGCTAGCTATGGTCTAATTTGCAGCTCTTATTCTGGAGGGTTGTGATTGGGATGATTAGAGTTGTTAGGTATTCTTCAATGTTTTGTTTTAGTGCCGAGCTAGGATGATTTCTTAGTACTCGTTGTTTATTTGGTACTCACTCCCTTTCTTTCTACACTTATGTAGGTTCAGAGTCCAGATCGGTGTGATCATTCTCGTTTCGGTCAGTCCAAGGCTTTGAGATCAAGAGTCTAGGTAGCTATTTGTCATATGGAAGATGCCCAATGATGAGATTCGAGTTACGAATCACAATACAGGATTGAGGGAGAAAGAAACAAATAAAAAGATATGTGGAAGCTTGAACAATTTAACAGTTTATGGGTAACAAGGGACTTTATACCCTCACCTCCCAATTAAACTAATAACGATGAACAAGAAACCAATAAAAATAATCAAGAAACAACGTGAATCCTCATATGAAAGCTCCATTTATTAAATTGAAAATAAAGAAGTTATGTAGCAACTAAAGGAATCCACCTCTAATCACTCAACTAGGCTATGAACTATGAACTAAATTAACTAAACTAAATTAGCCAATGGATCTCAATAATTTTCAACTTTTTCTAAAGAAAATTGAAGAAAAATTACCCCTATTTATAGCTAAAAGTGGACGAAAATATGAAGTCCTAAAAGTAGTAGGACTTGGAAAAGTTTTCCTTCATCTAATTTGAGTGAAAATAGGATATATTTAAGAAGCCTCTAGGCTGTCTTCTGGAAGCTTCTTGTACGACCTCCTTAGATTATTTTGAGTCAAATTTTTTCTCCTATAGTGACTTAGATTGTTCTAACCTCTTTGGGATTGAATCTTCCATTGGGTCAATGTTTCAGGCTGATTTTTGCTTCCACTTAGAATCCCTTTGGCCGCCTACTTTAAGTAGTTCTTGGGTTTTAATTATTTGTATTTTTCTTAAAAAGACTTCAATTCCTTAGCTTGATTCCTTGTAAATGGTCTTGGAGCTAGATTGCTTTTCATATTAGCTTGGTTGCCATCGATGCTCGTATCATCCTCCCTTGAAAAGATTCATCCATGAATTTAACCCTACAAAACATTGAGAGATTAAATACAATATATTTACTAATCATATCATAATAATAAAATCATTTAATGGAGGATGGTAAAATGATAGTAAACAAAACAAGAAGTAAGAATTCTAATTTGTTCACTTTTATGATATACCCAATCACCAATTGATGTTAAAAGGAACAAATATCCAGTCATACTAATAGACACTTGGTTACTCTTGAATGCTATACAAAAGGGTAAGACTAAATATTCTACATAATTTATACACAAAGCATGCAAGCACATACGTATTCCGTCCTTCAAATAGTATATGTCTTCCCTATGGCTAGATTTGTCATCTACATGCATATGACAATCTAAAACTCTAATGTATGCATTAGTCCAAAGAAAAACTATAATCTCCAACATGCCAGTCTTAGGCTTAAAGAAATATAGTATTTTCCATAAAAACTCTAGCATATCCACTAAATTTTCATTTAACCTCTCAAAAGATACTATGCAATAGTAATCAGATGAGACCACGTGAGTTCTATGAGATAATTCAGGAGTAATAAAACTTACCTCTAAGGCTTTTGAAAGTACAACAATAAGTATAAGCCAAGAATACATACCATTTCGGCAAATAGAATTGTAGAATATCAAACCAAATTACTGACCAAGATGGTGTGCTCCATTGGTTCCCCTCTTCATGACTCCTTATTTGACAACATTCCATTAACAAATCAAGAAAGTAATCAAAAGAAAGAGTTCTACCTTTAATCCCATGCACTTTAGGCCAAGCTCTATTTGATATTCTTCCATCTTTGAGAATAGAACCCTTGGTATACTTGACATCTAAACTTTGCATATTATATTAACCAAGCATCATCTTACACTTATCATAAGTACACACATAAAGTCTATCACTTTGGTTAAATAGAGAATATTTACAAACACATGTATTAGCAAAACTCCCTATTATCCTAATGATATCCCTAGTTGCATACATTAAACAGGAGCAAGTATCTCTCAAATTAGCTTCAACCCCTTTTATTGTTAGGAGTCCATTCAGTATTTCCTTGTGCCATAGAACCACATAATCCTACAAAAGATAAGGAACGATACTAGGTATGTTTCTAGTATCTTAGTTAGTATATAACATTAAACTAGTATTAACATGGCACACTAGGTAGCGCCCTCCATCAACCATGTTTAAACACTTATTAGGCTTAGTTAACATACATACCTTAGTAGTTGCAACTGATTCTTGTTGCTTATTCTCCCCACTTCCTTCACCTTCCTTGAGTACTTTGGTCCTC
>JBDJHY010537934.1:0-16906 GCA_039654485.1 Withania somnifera
GCTGCAGATTTTTCAAAAACTTCTAATAGGGTCTTAGAATTGAAACGGAGTCCAAATTTGACAAACCATATATGTTTTTTGAGTGTAAAACATATTTTGGACTCAATGGAATTGACAAAAGTTATATAGTAGGTCTTTTAAGTGAATACACCCCCTACCAAGGCTAGAAAGTTTCTAAGTTTCCACAGAACGACTCGAAAGTGCAAAGACAAGTCCAAAAATTATGTCAACACCTCACCTAGCCTAAATTCATCATTTCAGAATTGCTGGAAGCATCAGAATTCCAATCCAACACTCCGAGCAATGAATTACAACCGAAGCTCCACTTTTAGGCTAAACTTAAAAAAATTCCATAATTTCGCATAACTTGCAAACTAAACCTCCAAAACACAAACTTAAGGTATATCTTGACTTTGTTTGGTATTTTGAAGCTAACGAAACTGTCAAAATTTAATTCCGAGCTCGTTTTGAAAGAAAGTTGACTTTGGTCAACAATTACTTAGTTTTAGGCTCTAAAATAGGGAATTTGAGATATTTTTCTTTTAGGCTCTAAAATAGGGAATTTGAGATATTTTTCGACTGATTCACCTAGGATCCAAACTGTCAGTCCCAGCAAGTCATGAATGACTTAGGGCAACTGCTAAAATGCTCTAGAATGCAAAACATTGTGTATTTATCATAAATAACCATGAGGGTCATTACAACTAGTGCTTAGGGATGAGATCACCAACTTTAGACAAAATAATGACGAGACACTAAATGAATTGTGGTTGAGGTTAAATAAAAAGATAAAGCATATGAGATAACTATTCAAAGAAGATTTTTTATTGATCTCTGAACGCACCTTCAAAGTTGGATGCTAATGGAATCTATGGAGGATCTTACATGCTGAGAACTTATGCTCAAGTTTTACAGGATCTTGAAACAATGAAAAAAAATAACAAGGGTTGACATGCGAAGGAACCAAAAGTGTCTGGTGCTGCACGAATTGATACTATGTTGGTGGAGCAACGCTAAAAAAAAGGAGCGTGACCAGGATATGGCTCACCTAAAAATGGAAATAGACTTAATATCTAAACAGTTGTTAGGTGGAGGCCTTGAGATGGTGAAAGTAGTTGCTTTCTATGGAAAAAGGGTGGTATAAAGGTAGTGAGTCGGACTCTGAAGAGGAGTCTAGGTATTTGTAGAATTAGTAGGGGCTCCAATAGGGAAACCAAGGTAAGAATTCTAACAAAAAATACTTCTATGAGCAAGAAAATTATCATAATAAGGATCAGGGTAGTTGGAGAAATAAAGACGCATATAATAAGAATAAGAATGGAGTGTACGTGCCACCAAGAAATTGTGAGAAAGACGTAAGGACTTCAAGAATCGAAGAAAATCTAGCTAAAGTGCTCCAGAAGGTGGAATCACTAGCAAAAGCTTGAAGGTAATCAATAGAAGGATCTCTAGTATTGATAAGATAGTCGAATCACATTCCACATTAATAAGGCAACTAAAGCTCCAGATGGGGCAAATGTCAGCCTATCTGAACCATCAAAGGGGCAGTTATCCAGCATGCTATTCAATGAAAGATGGTCATTGCATGGCTATCACCACTAGAAACGATATGTCACTGTCTAATCCAAAGTCGAATGTAGGAAAGTTTAAAGAAGCCGAGAGTTTAACCACACAAAAAATAGATCTAGTTGGTGTGAATGAGAATGGATTACAGGGAGGAGTAAATGAAGGTCAAGTTGGATAAGAAGGAACTAAAATAGGTGATCGAGATGTTGAGGCTAACACCCCCATTTCCTCAAAAAATCAAAAATAAAGCCAAGGATGGTCGGTTTAAGAAACTTATGACTATGTTGAAACAACTATCCGTGAATGTTCTGGTAGTGGAGGCACTTGAGCCTATGCAAGGATATGCTAAGTTTATGACTGACCTTGAAACCAAGAAAAGAACAATCAGTGTTGATCCTGAACATACTAGTTACCATTGCGAGGATATTCATCTAGATCCTTGGTGCAAAAGAAAGAAGATCGGGAGCGTTCATAATTCTATGCACTATAGGAACATTTTATTTTTCTCGAGAACTTTTTGATCTTGGTGCTAGTATCAACTTGATGCTCTTAAAAATTTATAAACAATTAGGTTTAGAAGCCCCTAAATCAATGAAAATGAGCCTTTTAAGGCTGATAGATCAATCAATAAACCAATAGGAGTATTATTTGATGTATTGTCAAGGGGGACAACCTCATATTTCCTGCTGACTTTGTTATTCTAGACTGCAATGTTGAATTTGAAGTGCCCATTATTCTGGGTAAACCATTTTTGGCAATCAAAAAAGCTTTAGTAGATGTTGAGAGGGGTGAGATGAAGTTCTGGCTGAATAATAAAGAAGTAACATTCAACATATGTAAATCCATGAACCAACCACAGGATATGAATGTATCTATTATTGATGTTGAATGGGATAATGTAAGTGAGCCACAAATTGATAAGAAGTTGTTCATTGAACCACTGGCAGCAGTGGTGATGAATTTCGATAGTGATGCCATGGAGGTGTACGAGGAGACTATAAATTCTTTGACAGGAGTTGGGTCTTATTCATATGAGTAGAGCAAGCTTAAGTTATACTATAGAACAACCCGATGCCACCAGTGAGACCATCAGTTGAAGAGCCCCTAGATTTGGAACTCAAATAACTCCCAATCCATTTACAATATGTATTCCTAGGAGCTTACAACACCTTATAGGTCATTATTTCAGCACATCTCCTGGATCAGTAGGTTATGGATTTAGTGCAGATTTTGAAAAAGTTCAGAAAAACCAATCATGTGGACCATAAAAAATATTAATGGTATGCCCCGAGGTATTTTCTTAAATTGTATAAAGCTGGAGGCTAATATAATTACTAGTAGGAAATATCAAAGAAAACTGAACCAACCTATGTAAAAGTTGTCTAGATAGAAATCATCAGCTTGTTAGATGTTGGATTTGTCTACCCAATTGTAAATAGTAGATAGGTGAGTCCTCTACAGTGTGTATATAAAAAGGGGGCATCGTTATGGTGCCAAATGAGAAAAATAAGTTAATCCCCCCAAGGCCAGTAATGGGTTGGAGAACATGTATGGACTATAGGAAAATGAATGCTTTTATGCCAAAGGACCACTTTCCAATGATGTTTATGGATCAAATGCTCGATCTCCTTGCTGGACGGGGATGGTATTGCTTTTTAGATGGTTATTATAGATAAAAACAAATTTCCATAGCCCTATAGAACCAGGAGAAGACCATATTTATGAGCCCTTATGGTATGCTATCTTTCAAATGTAAGCCGTTTGGATTGTGCAATGCTCCTGCCATGTTCCAAAGGTGAATAATGTTTATCTTCTCTGATATGGTGGGAGACTCTCTTGAGGTCTTTATGGATGACATTTTTATGGTAGGTGACATATTTGAAGACTTCCTGACTATGATAAATAATTCCCTACAATAATGTATTGAAGTCAACTTGGTTCTTAACTAGGAGAAATGCCATTTTATAGTGAGAGTTGGGAATTATCTTGTGCCACAGAGTCTTAGAAAAGGGTATTAAGGTAGATAAATCAAAGGTGGTGGTCATTAGAAGCAACCACCCCCAATTTCAATTAGTGGAGTGAGAAGTTTCCTGGGCCATGCTGGTTTCTACAAAAGAATTATTCAGTATTTTTTAAAAATTGTGAACCCATTGTTTAAACTTCTTGAAAGAAAAGTAAAATTTTTATTTGATGTGCCTTTTCTGAGGGCCTTTGAAGGGCTCAAACAGAAAATGATCACAGTTCCAGTTATCATTGGTCCAAATTGGGCAGATAGCTTTGAGCTGATGTGCGGCACTAGAGGTGTGGCACTTGGTGCAGTGCTTGGGCAGAAAAGGGAAAGGATATTTCATCCAATATATTATTCTTGTAAAGCATTGAATATGGCACATATTAATTACACGATTACTGAGCAAGAGATGCTTTCCGTGGTTGATGCTTTTAGAAGGTTAGATTTTACCTTCTTGGTACTAAAGTGGTGGTGCATACTGACTATGCCAATTTGAGATATCTGATGGAAAAAAGATATGTAAAACCAAGATTAATTCATTGGACATTACTAATAAAGGAATTTTATTTTGAGGTAAAAGATTAAAAAAGATGTGAAAACCAATTGGTTGATCACCTTTAAAAATTAGAAGCAGATGGAAGAGAAAGAGAGAGAGTGTTGATGTAGAAATTGAGGATGCATTCCCTGTTGAAAGAGTAATGTCAGTTATGATAGAAGTAGCTCTGTGGTATGTGGACTTTGCCGACTTTGTGTTTAACAACATCATGCTTGAAGGAATACTTCCTTATGCAAGAAGAAAATTCCTCCATGATAGCAGAAGATACTTTTGTGATGAACCTTTCTTGTTTAGGCTCTGTGCGGACAATATAATACGAAGATGTGTACCGAAGGTTGATATGAGGCACATTCTTGAAGCATGCCATTCATCCCTAGTCGTAGGGCATCATATTGGTTCCAGGACTACTCAGAAGGTAATAAAGTATGGCTCTTTTGGCCTACCCTGCACCGCAATGCATATGAATTTGAGAAAGCATATGAAAGATGTCAAATGCAAGGAGAAATTTTGCATAGAATGAACTTCCCATGACTTCAACATGGAAATGGAGCTTTTTGATATCCAGGGAATTGATTTTATGGGATGCCGACTATGTTTCTAAGCGGTTCAAAGTTGTAGCCTTCATTGATAACGAAGGAAAGAGGTTAATAACGTTCCTGAGGAAGAACATCATTAATGAGTTTGGGACTCCACGAACTATCATCAGTGATGGGGGCTCCTATTTCTATAACAAGGTCTTTCGGGAAGTACAGGCTAAGTATAGGGTAAAATAGCATACGGTGGCAACACCTTATGATCCTCAAACAAGTGGTCAGGTTGAAGTCTCCAACAGATACATCAAATATATACTTGTAAAAGCTATAATACTAACAGGACATATTGGTCCCACAAGATTGATGATGCTCTGTGGGAAAAAAGAATGACATTTAAGACGCCAATTGGTAGTCCCCTTTTCAGTTGGTGTATGAAAAATCTTGTCATTTAATGGTGGAACTTGATCACAAGGCGACATGGGCTTTAAAAAGGGTTAAGTTGTATTAAAGTTATCAACGTGCGTCAGGATCAAATTAATGAGATGCATGAGTTTTAAACCAGCACATATGAGAAATCCTCTATTTATAAAGAAAAGATGAAGAAGTATTATGGCCAATAATTGAGCATCGAGACTTGGTCTTATATTTCAATTAATGATTAAGATAGTTCCCAAACAACTTAAGATCAAAATGGTCTAGCCCATATGTTCTTAGAAAGGTTTTTCCTTCCAAAGAAGTCAATCTAGATAACGTGAATGGGACGCGTATAAAGAAGTTTATGGATCTATAGAGGATTTCTGAGTTCTGTAGAAGGTTTTTATTGATGAAATCTGAGTACAAGGTGGTTCTTTCACGTCACGATGTTAAATAAAAGGTTATTGGGAGGCAACCCTATCACGACCCGATTTCTCTGATCATGATGGAACCTACTATACCAATAGTAGGAGAACAATCCTATAGTTCGAGGCCAAAATAGAGGACTAGTACATCAAAAGTGGAAAGCACAATATAATAGATAATACATAAATGAAGCAAAGTATAAAGAATCTGTTAAATAATCTGTCAAATGTCTAATATCACTGTATCTCCAAAAATAAAGGGAGATCAAAATCAATGCTGAAGAGTAGCAGGAAAAGCTGGACACCAAGCTCACCTTGAGTCTCTGAAAATCAATAGAATTTGCATGAACAATGATCGTTGAATCAAGGTTGGGAACCTGTACTCGGATCTGCGTATGAGTACAAGATGCTGAAGAAACTCATGCCCAGTAGGCTTCGAGGTCCCACTTGGAATATAACAATAATAAAAGCAGTAAATAACAGAAGACAATAAATATGGTCACAGAATGAAAATAGTATATCATGGGAGCTAACTACTCAAAAAAGAATCAAGTAACAAGTAGACCATATATCGCTAACTAATCACATATTAGGAATTCAAGCAATAAAGGGAGACATACTCTAAATCCTTGTAATATTATATGTGAATAATAACAAAAATAATCAAAAGTCAAAAAAAGACAGGAAGAGACCATGGACGGTATACCGGTAACCTTAAAGAGATGAATTAATGGACAATAATATAACACACAATATCCCACATAGCACGAAATAACAAGTACCCAATAAGGACCTAAGCAGTGTAATAATGGTAATGTAATGCATATAAATGCTGTCAAATCCCCTAGAAAGAAGTGCAGTATACATAGAAAACACGTTTACCCGTAGGCTTCCTATACGACCAGGGGTACACTGAAGAAAACAAGTGCAAAAAGTAGATACACACTATGAAATAACCAATCCTATGTACTTTCTTCCTCTGGTACCCATAGGCCTAGGTGGAAAAATCCATGGAAGGATACTCAAAATATTCCCGATATATATCTACTCCATCCTACCCCCTTCCCCCTTGTGTTGACAAAGCCCAGAGGAAAGGTCCATGGAGGTGTGTCACCATGTACAATCTCTAACTTCATCATAATCTCACATCGCAAGTCATAGAGCCTCAAGGGTCTCAAAATCTGGCATCCATGCCTCATATTAATAATATCATCAATGTCTTACTCGACAAGTCATGGTGTGCAAAGCCTCAATGTAGTAGTATTACCAATATCCTCAATAGAACAAGTATCATTAAAGTCTCCACAAACAACAAGTGTGATAAGTGTCAAAAAAGATGTCAAGGTGTAAATTAGTCAAATAATAATTCTGGTGCCAGGATGTAAAGACTGGGATAACACAAGTAAAAATAGCATAACTGGGTGCTACAATACCGAGTTTTAAAAAGTTAAACGGTCGTCTACTTATGTTATTATTAGAATATTACAATTTATTGGTTTATATCCTTTTCTGGCATTATTACTAAAACCAGTCTTTAGCCTTCTTGGCTCAATAATCAGGTGGTGATACTGGCCCGGCCCCAATGCATTCTTATCAGTACCCAAGGTCCAACATCTCGTATAATGCATGCAAAATATATCATCAAGTATTTATAAATGAAATAGCAACCATTTATGCCCGAACATGTATCACTGGGAAAATCCTAAGTCACACACACCATATAAATTTTGATGCCGAAGTATATATCAAACGAGGAAATGGATGAAAGAACTATACAAGGTTAGTCTAACAACCTAGCTACCCACCTCACGAATGCTATTTAGTATAATTACTAACATATAAACCTAGAGATAGCCCTATGGAGCCTACTAGTCTTTCGAAAATAAAGGCTGTAAACTTTCAAACATTACTCCTTTTGATATCAAACGAAATCTAATTACTCTAAAATTTGTTAAATAGTGTTCCATATGTCAATACGAGTCCAACAATATAAATTATGCTAAGTTTCGATTTGGGCCTAAAATAGACCTGTGGGGCCCGCTTTTCGAAACTGAAAATAAATTTTGACACGGGGTTCCAAATATTACTAAGAACTTGTACTCCAAAATTGAGCATAATTCGAGTGCAGGAAGGCCATCAAAATGGCTCGGACAGATTTAACTACAATGAGGTCAAAGATGCAATCTTTATGGAATTCTACGTTGGAATTCGGTGAATTAATAATACTACGCAACAAAATATACTCCAGGAATGAAGAGTTCTGCAATAATATGTTAGTGATGTCATGAGTTCATCAACTTCACCACTTGGGGACATTAATGGAGAAAACTAAAATTTCAAGAGTTAAAATAAAGACGAAACTTACCAAATTGTGTGGAAACTGAAAGGGAAGAAGTTTTGACTTTTCTCAACCCAAGTTTGACTTGTTGGATTTTTTTTGCAAAAAAAACTAAGAGCAAACGGGAGGGTTTTTCTGGATTATGAACAACAAAGTCATGCAAGGATTATTTATACTGTTAGTGAATTGCTCATCGCGAACACGTGACAGAAGGTCGGGATTATGTAACATAAATATTCTAGTTATTGCTATCGTGGAAGGACTCATCACGATGAATAAAAGGTACAACATTTCGTGATCGCATGAATGGGAGAATGTGATCACAGCTACGGAGAAGACTGGAATACTTCACAATCATATGGGCTTAGAATAATTCACCTACACCAGTTACAAGTTTTGGCAGCAGATGGCAAGAAATGCAAACACTCCGAATCACCACTCGAATTGCATTTAGAGTCTAATTTACACAAACATACTATGCACACACACTCGAAATGATATTCCGAACTCAATGACGCAGTTAAAATCAAAACCTAAGGTTGTTTTGGGAAAATATTGACCAAGTCAACCCTTAGGCTTAAAATCATAAAATCCCCACCAATACCTTGAAAATGGAACGACAAGCCCGGGAAACAAATGAACACCCCCATTAGCCTAAAATCACTATTCTGGAGCTGATGGAAGAGTTAGAATTCCAATCTGACACTCTAAACACCAAAATACCACTCATGCTCCAAATTAGGCCTTAAACAAAATTAAAATCTACAAATGAGCACAATCTGTAAACGAAAAATCTGAAAGACAAGCATGAGGTCAATCTTGACCTGGTTTGGCATTTTGGAGCTAACAAAACTATCAAAATTTAATTCCGAGCTTGTATTGAAGGAAAGTTGACTTTGGTCAACGAGTACTTAGTTTTAGGCTCTAAACTAGGAAATTTGAAATATTTATCAATCGAGCAGCCAGGGAACTAAACTACTGGTCCCAGCAAGTAATAAATGACCTGGGACAACTACTGTCATGTATTTTTCATAAATGATCATGAGGGTCATTACAACATACACTATTAATATGAATTTCAAAAAGTCAAGTAAAAGCAAGAATTAAACAGGAAGAGAAAGAAACTAATGTCTCAAATAGCTTTGGATAATTCTTACGTATCTCACTCTTGATCTCCCAAGTCGCTTCCTCGACCGAACGTTGTCTCTACTACATCCAAACAACCGGAATCTCCCTGGACCTTAACTTTCTAACATCTTATCCAAATTTTTGCAGGCTCCTCACCATAGGAAAAATTCTTATCCAGATGCGTTGAGTCCTCTCGAATGACATAAGACTCATCGAAAATATACCACTGCAACATGGAAACATGAAATACTGAATGAACGATTGAAATCAAAGTAGGTAGGACCAACCTATAGGTAATATCACCAACACTCTCCAAGATCTCATATGGCATAATATACCTAGGACTAAGCTTTACCTGCTTACCGAACCTCATCACACTACTCATAGGAGATACCTGAAGAAACACTGTATCACCAACTCTAAATTCTAAGACACATATCCTATAATTGGCGTAGCTCTTCTACCTACTTTGTACTACCCTCAATCTATCCTGAATCAATCAAACCTGATCAAAGGAATCACACGACAATCCAAAGATTGGACTCTGGCCTCAAAACCATCAAACCACACAATAGGCAACCTACACCGCCTATCATACAATGCCTCAAATGGTGCCATCTCAATGCTGGAGTGATAACTGTTATCCTAAGAAAAATCCACCAATGGTAGGTGCTGATCCTAAGCACCTCAAAAGTCTATCACATAAGACCTCAGCATATCCTCCAATACCTGAATAGTTCACTTGGACTGATCGTCAGTCAGAGGATGAAATGTTGTACTCAAATGAACCTCAATACCAAATTCCCATTAAAAATACCCCCAAGACTACAAAGTAAACTGGGTGCCTCAGTTAGAAATAATAGACACAGGAACACCATGCAACTGCACCTTGTGTATATAGATTTGAACCAAACACTCAGTATCATAGGAGGAGTGAGTAAGGATGAAATGAGCCGACCTGGTGAGCCTGTCAACAATGACCCAAATAGTATCATGCCCTTTACTGGTTCGAGACAAACAAAAAACACAGTCCATAGTCACACGATCCCACTTCTAAGCTGGAATAGAGAGTCTCTACATCAAACCAGCTGGTTGCCGATGCTTATATTTAACCTTCTGAAAGTTCAAGAACTTAGAGACATACTCAACAATATCCCTTTTTATCCCTCTTCATAATACAACTATCGTAAATCTTTGTACATCTTGGCTGCAGTAGGATGAATAGAATACCTGGAGTTCTGAGCCTCACCAAGTTCAACTACACCAAGTCACCTATCTGAGGTACACAAATGCAACTATCATACCAAAGTACACCATTTAAATTAATAGAGGCCTTGCTGGCCTCTCAAACTAATACCTGATTATCCTCTAACTGCTATTGTTGAATTTGATCTATCAAGGAAGATTTGGCCTCAAAACATACTAACACTCATTTGGGGTCTGACAGATCAAGTCTAACCAACTGACTAGTAAACAATTGAACCTCTACCCATACTAATCTCTTTCCAGCTCAAGGAATCCACTAAAATATTTTCCTTGCTCAGATGATAGAGAATGGAAATGTTATAGACTTTCAGCAGCTCAATCCATATTTACTATTTGGAATTTAACTCCTTCTGGTTCATAATGTACTGAAGAATAAGGTGTTAAGTAAAAATCTCACACTAGACCCCATACAAATAATGCCTCCAGATATTAAGCACAACACTACTGCTGTCAACTCCAAGTCATGAGTGGGATAGTTACACTCATGAACCTTCAACTGCCTCGAATCATATGCTACCACTCGACCCTGCTACATTAGAGCACATCCCCAAAAAATACCAGAAGCATCACAATACACGAAGAATCCTTGACCCTCCATTGGAAAAGTCAATACTGGCACTGAAGTTAATAAGTCTTTGAGCTTCAAAAAGCTCAATTCACAATCTTTAGACCATTGAAAGGCAACGTCCTTCCTCGTTAGTTTATTCAAGGGCACCACAATCAATGAGAACCCCTCAATAAAACATCGATAATACCCGGCTAAACAATAAAACTTCAAAACTCTGAAATAGATGTCAGACCCAGCGAATCACACATCGCTTGAATCTTTGCTAGATCAATATTAATTCTGGCCTTGGAAACTACATGTCCTAGAAAAGCCACAGTCTCCAACCCAAATCACACTTTGAGAACTTGGTATAAAGCCTGTGGTCTCTCAATGTCTAAAGAATCAACCTTAGGTGCTGCTCATGATTGGGCTTACTACGTGATTACACTAAGATGTCATTAATAAAAACAACCACAAATGAGTTCAGGTAGGGTTTAAGCACTCTATGCAATAGCTCCATCAAAGTTGTTAGAGCATTAGTCAGACCAAAGGGCATAACCAAAAATTTGTTGTGACCATAAAGAGTCTTGAATGTTGTCTTAGGTATATTGTATGTCCAAATTAGCAGTTGATGGTAACCGTATCTCAAGTCAATTTTAGAGAACACCGTGGCTCCCAGAAGCTGATCAAACAAGTCATCAATTCTCGGCATAGGATATTTGTTCTTCACTGTAACTTTGTTTAACTGCCAATAATTAATACACATTCTCATGTACCATCTTTCTTCTTCACAAATAGAACTAGTGCACCCCGAGGTGACACACTGGGATGAACAAAAACTTTATCTAATAAATTTTGGAGATGAACCTTAACTCTCTCAACTCTGCAGGACCCATATGATAATAAGAAATAGAAATGGTCTTAGTGCCCGGCTCTAAATCAATAGAAAAGTCAATATCTCTCTATGGTGGTAGGCCTGGTAGGTGGGTTGGAAATACATCAAGAATATCAAAAACAACAAGAACAGACTCAAGAGTAGGAAGTTCGGCCTAACTATCATAAATATATGCTAAATATGCAAAACACCCTCTCCCTACTAACCTCCTAGCCTGAAGGAAAGAAATAAACCCTATTGGTGCACGGCTACTAGAACTCATCACACAATCAAAGATGAACCAGGTATTACTAAGGTAATGGTCTTGGCATAATAATCCAAAATCGCATGGTGAGGGGACACTTAATCCAGGCCAAAAATAACATTGAAGTCAACTATGTCTAAAAGCATTAAGTCATCCCGAATGTCTAGTCCACTAACAGAAATCATAAATGACTGGATTAGATGATTCACTACTAAAGAATTCTCTAAATGGGTTAGAAACACACACTAATACAATGACTATATCACTAGGAAACCTAAACTAGGTTCAGGGTCAAATTATGCTGACGTAGGTATAAAACACATAGAAATAAAACCTGTAATACAAAAACTCGAGGCCACATCCTCAGGCCTAGCAAAAATGGAATATAACTGGCAATCACAACCATGACGACCACTAGCGCGACTACCTCCCTAACCATGCTAGCCACCATCATGATAACCACCCTCTGCCCCACCTTTAGCTGATAGAGGCACTGATCTCAAAGGTTGTACAGACTGACGAGCAATTTAAATAGTGCCCCTCTGAGGATAAGCTCTTACATAATGGCCCACAAGGTCACACTCAAAACATGGCCCATATAGCCCAGTCTATTGGGAACCTCTACCAGAACCCATTTGATTACCATATTGTGATGATCCAGATCCTCACGAATACTGTGCTGGATAAGGAGATGAAACCTATAATGACATATGTACTGTCCTACTAGACTGACCCTTTGTATGGTGAAATTAACGATGACTCCTAGAACGGGACCCACTATAACATTCCTTATGTCTTTGCCTTTTCTAATTGCACCGACGCGACTCACGATAGAGGATAGCTAGTGGAAACAAGCCTCATACTTTTCCATTCCACCAACATAACTCCCTTTTCAATCTTCCTAAGATCCTCTCTCAGGCGCTCTTGCTCAACCCTGGATACAAACTTCCACATAAAGACCTCATAAAAGTCAACCCAAGTTGGTCAGGGAGAACTTGTTGGTTGGCATACAATAAAAGCTTTCCAATACTAGTTAGTTGTACCACACATTTAATAGATGTAAAAGCTACATTGTGGGTCTTCAACACCCCCATGTCTATCAACCTCTCTCTACACTCAACAATAAACTCATGTGCATCTTCCCCTTAGACTCTAGTGAATTGAGGGGGATCCAATCTCAAGAATCTAGTTAGGAGCTTCTACTATGAATTTGTCGTGGTTATTTACTGCTCAACTGTAGGAGAAATAATCAATAATGGGAGATCCTGAGTGGTGTAGAAATATCTACTGAAATGATAGGTAGATATAGTTGCATTGTAGGAACTACAACTATAGACTGTGGTGCTGGAACAGCTGGTTGTGTCCCATTAGTAGGGCGACCACCATCGACTCTAGTTAACTACTATAAGATATTATGAATATCCCGAGAAGGTGCTGCAATAGGCGCTGCAGCCGGTGCTACAATAGGTGTTGCAGGCACTGATGGAACCTCGAAAGTAGTGGCGAGAGTAGGTACTTCTAGAGGTGCTTTAGATGTCGTCCTTACTACCAAAGAATGTGTACGAGGCATCTGTAAAAGAGTGATGATAATGAGTGAGAATTTTCAAGAAACCATTAAGGATGTACACACTATACATTATTCAAAGAAAGAGTTATTTTTCTAACTGTCACTATAGCCTCCCAAAGATAATCAATAGATGTCTCCGCGCTGATCCGCAAGACTCTGCTAGACATTGGTTCTGTACACTAACACTGACAAACCTATGGCTCTATTACCAATTTTTCATAACCTAAGTTCTCGGATCATGATTTTACCTACTATAACACTAATAGGTGAACCAATCATATAGTACAAAGCCGAAGTGGAGGACTACTACATAAAAAGCGGAAAGCACAAGTATAATAGATAATACATAAATGAAGCAGCAGTATCAGATTCAAGAATGCCCTAAACCTGATATTAATGTAACAAAAAAACTCTAAGTACAAAACAAGGAATCAAATGACTAATACAATTTTATCTCAAAAAATACGTATAGATCAAAATCAATACTAAAGAGAAGTAGGAAAAGTTGGATGCCAAGCGCACCCTGAGTCTTTGAAAATCAATAGAATCTGCACGAACAATGATCTATGAATCAAGGTCAGGCACCTGTTCTTGGATCTGCACATGGAAAGTGAAGTATAAGTACAAGCTACCGAAGCAACTGGTACCTAGTAGTCTTCGAGGCCCCACTAGGAATATAACAATAATAAAAGCAATTGTACTAATCCTGATGGTCATTTATGATAAATACGTGATGTTTTACATCCTAGAATAATTCAATAGTTTCCCTTAGTCATTTATGACTTGTTTGGACCGGTAGTTTGGATCCCTAGTGACCCAGTTGAGAAATATCTCAAGTTGTATTTTTTAGAGCCTAAAACTAAGTACTCATTGACCAAAGTCAACTTTCCTTCAAGAAAAGCTCAAAATTTAATTCTGACCATTCCGTTAGCTCTAGAATGGAAAACAAAGTCAAGATTGACCTTAAGTTTGTATTTTAGAGTTTACATTTGGAATTTATGCCAATTTGTGGATTTTAGTTAAGTTTAAGGCCTAAAGTGGAGCTCGGGTGGTATTTTGGTGTTCAAAGTATCAGATCGGAATTCTAATGCTTCCAATAGCTCAGGAATGATGATTTTAGGCTAGTGGAGGTGTTGCTTCAAATTCTGGACTTGTCGTTGAATTTTTGAGGTGTTGGTAGAATTTTCTTGAATTTTAGCTTATGTGTAGACTTGGTCAACATTTGTACAAAACGACCTTGAATTTTAATTTCTTCTACGCCATTAAGTTTGGAATATCATTATCGGTGTGCGTGCATAATTAGTTTGCATAAATGGGACTCTTAAATGTATTTCGAGCGGTGATTCAGAACATATTTCTTCTCTTAATTCTATGTAAAACCCGCAACTGGTGAAGGCATCATTTGTTCTTCGCGATCGCGGCAGTAGTCCATGTGATCACGATTCAATGGCCAATACTCCATGCGATAGTGAAAAGGTCTCACACGATTGCGATTTAGTGGCTCATGACTCTATGCATCACAAGGTAGATCAGGCAATCGTGATGCCTAATCTCCAGTAGTCTACGTGATCTCATAGTAAGTCCATACGATCGCGATGAGTAAATTCACTGGTAGTTTATAAAAAACCCTACAAGTCCCCTATATTTTAATTCGGCAAAAACATTGAGATATCTTCATTTTTAGAGGGAAAAAAAAACTCTAAAAAATCATTCCAAGGCTAAGAAAATCCTCTCATTGTTGTTCTTCAGTTCCTATGCATTTTGGGTAAGTTTTCTCTGATAAATTCTTTAATTTCTTGATTTCCTACATTGTTGACCCCAATTGATAAAGTTGATTGAATCATACCATAATCAGTCTATTATTGCATAATTCTTTATTCCCTGAGTATATTTGACGTCTAGTATCATTAACATAACGAAATTCCAGTGTTTAATCCATAAAAAAAAAACACATCTTTGACCCCGTGTATGTCATATCTGTCTAGGCTATTTTGAAGCCCTTCTCACACTTAAATTTTGCTCAATTTCAGAGCACAGGTTCATGGAAATGGTGGAAACCCCTTAGTAATATTTATTTTTCTATTCCGACGAGCGGGCCCTGCATGTCTATTTTAGGCCTTATTTTAGGCCCAGTCTGAAATTTAGTATAAGTTTTACCATTAGACTCATTAAGATATAGAATACTTTTGCAAAAGTTTAAGATCATTTGACGTTAATCACAGTAAGAGTCATGAATTTGTAGCGCTTTATCATCGTACGATAGGTAGGCTTTATGGGGCTATCTCTGGGCTTATAGCTTTAATAATTATACTAAATAGCATCCGTGGGTTGGATATCTAGGTGGATATAGTGATCCTGTACCATTCTTCCATCCGTTCCATGTTGATATTTATATTTTGGCATCTGATTGATTCAGTTCCTATGACTTAGAAGTTGGCTAGGCGTCTATGCAGGGCATAGGAAATTGCTATTACATGATTATATGTTGATATTTACATATTGATATATTGTGCATTCATGAGGTGAGAGGTTGACCTTTGTCTTCGATGAGAGTGCGTTAGGGCTGGGTCAGGATCATCACTTAATTATTGAGCCCTAAAGGCTAGAGACTGATTTGAGAAATAATGATGAATAATCATATAAGTTTATTAATTGGAATATTTAATTATAATATAAGTAAGAGGTTTTTTAAATATTTAGACTCGGCAGTGTATCGAGCTCCCCATAATACTATTGTATCTTGCTTTAGTCCAGGCTTTACATCCTAGAACAGAGAAATAACATTTAATTAATAGATGTTGGGACTTGAGACCTACTCCGTTTGACAGTAAGTACAGCCACTGGGACTTGATTGTAGGCAGTTTTACGTGCCGGAAAGCCACTTAACTTGTATTAATTAATATTGTTTTGAGGATAATTGTATAGTATGTGATGGTTTTGTAGTAAATATGTGTAAATACCGCTAACCGATGTGATTAGTAGCTTTTTTAGGATATTATGAAGATATGGAAGAAAACCAGTGAAGAAAAGACAAGTCAAGAAGTGAAGAAGAAATTCTAGGAAAAATGCACTGATCATAATAATGATCACGTCGTGATCACTATTGTGACCTGGTTTGGCGTACATTGGCTAGACCTGTTTTTAATTGGGCTTATTAAGGGCTATTGAGTCTTTTCACCAAAAAATCTAGAAACCCTTTAAAGGAATTTTTAGAGGCATAATTATGAGGATTATCATACAACACAAGGATTGACTTGGAGAGAAATAGGGAGGAGGCTATCACAAGAGAAAAGGGGAAACCTTAGAAAGAACATATCACTATTGCACCAAGGGTAAATATTATTCATACAATTTACTTTTGGTATTTATTTAACATGAACTCCGTATTTATTATGTATTGTTATGTATTGTATGGGCTA
>JBDJHY010538153.1:0-16905 GCA_039654485.1 Withania somnifera
ACTTGAACCTATGTGTTAAAGTAATTTATTAAGTATGAGGAGAGTGTTAGATGCGAATTGATGTTAAATAGAATCTCTAGCACAAAGTTTAGTTGAAAGCTTTTTTACCGATTAAGTTTTCATACAAATTGTAATTAACGTCAACTTTAAATGATTATATATCCTAGAATATGAGGTGTTTTGTATCCCATAACATATAAATCAAAGTTATATGATTCTAGTTTCCAATGCATTAAACCGCGCATCATTTCGAGTTCGAAGTAAAAAGTTATGATCATTTTACTAAAATGACACAGAATAGTGAAATTTTTCGAACTCACTGGATGCATATGTGGACCCATATGCCGATGCATATGGTATACGCTCCACATATGCACTGCATAAGGTTCGACGAGGGATTCTTATTTTGGGGTTTCCTCCACTTTTTTCCCACTCCCTTTTCATTTTTTTCAACCCTAAAATGGTTTTCGCTCCTCCCCTCTTCCTCCAACATCAAGGTATGCCCATTCCATGTATTTTTTTTATGAAATCTTAGCTATTTACAATTATTAATTATGAACTTCTAAGAAGATTCCACCCTGCAATTCAAGGGGTTTTTTTTAGAAATTAAATCAAGAACACAAATTTTGAAACTCCAACCTTCATATTAGGGCTTTTTTCAAGTCTTGTTGAGAGAAACTTAAGGTGTGTAGGACTTCAATGAGAACTCTCAAGTTCTTCTCCAAGAATCCTTCCTTCAAGTTCAAGAGCTCAAGTCTCCACCCAAATTCATTCATAATAATCAGATATGTGGGTATTCAATGGAGGTCCCCTTCACCTTTATGCCCAAAATTTCAGAATTTCAAGGCTAGTTCTTTGAATTTAAAATTAGGATTCTAACCCGAATATGAACTATGTTGAATTCCTATTATGTCACGACCCGATTTCTTAGGTCACGTAGGAACCCATATCACACTGTAGGATAACTACCCAATCAACACGCAAAGTAAGAATAATAAACTACAAGAGGAAGATAAGATACAAATAAAGGACAAGGATAAGCGAAAGTCTAACATCAGTCAACAATAACCCCAAAACCTGATATCCAGTACAAGATCCACCAAAACAAGCATATAATGTATGAAAAGAAAGTACTGTATCTGTCTCAAATGTCAACAACAGAATAAAAGATAAGGAAAGGTAAAATATATGCTCCAGACTCTAGGAGCCATCGTCTACCTCTGCAACAAGATTTCAGAATGAACCCGAAATCAGCACGGACCACTCATACTCGGATCTACACCAGAAGATGCAGAGTGTAAATGAGTACTAAAAGAAATGATTACCTAGTAGATATCATAGGCCGACTGGGTTATATAAGAAGTAAAAGAATTAAAAAATCAGATAAATAAAACAACTCACAGAAGTCAAATAAGGATCATATACATAGAAAGCTAGATAACAGGATAAAGACGGGTAAAATATCCTAGATACTAGCTACAACAAGGAATATTTAGGAAAATAATTGAACAAATATCCTGAATCCATGCTCAACTTATAAGAGATACAATAATAACATAAATAACGGTATACCCATAACCTCTAAAAATGGAAATAGGATGTATTTACTACAACAAGTATAACAAAGAAAGCATGAAGGGGATCCCAGAATACCTAGCCAATTAACATACAAAATTATCTCGAAAGATCTACCAAGTAGTAACAGTATCTCATAACCAAAACATTGAAGAAATAGCCTCCATAATGCCTTTTATGAATAAGAAGTACAAACAATAATAAATGTAACTCTAGTACCCCATCCTACCGGAGAGTACCAACGGCAAACAACAATCACAAACAAGTTATGCAAGATGATATGATCCAATGAAAGTAAAGAGAATCCATACGCTTCTACCCCTGTCCCACAAGCCAGTCAGTAGAACTACATGGCGGGCCTCGACTCGTATACCTTTATTCCCCCGTATACCCTTCCTCCGGTCACCCGCAAGTCCAAATTGACAGGGTCCATGGAAAGTCACAACCCACGTACAAAGACTCATACGGTAACCATAACCACTCATAAACATAAATTGAACCCATAAGGTAACTTTACTCACATATCATAAACAGTACTCAGATAACATAAGCTGTACTCAGATATTTGACGAGTCAATATCAGGATATATGTCAATGACCGTACCCAGCTGCAACCGGGACTAAATCCGAAATGAAGGTATAATTTAGGTCATGATCGCAGCCAAGACTAGAAATAACTCAACACAACGATTAATTCATTACTGGGCCTTTTTATCATCAAAATTGATAAAACATTATGAAATTGCTCATTTTAGGCTCAAAATACTGAGAACAGGCTCATAAGGCATGCAAGGTTTCAAAATCAGTGACATTAGTTTTGTCGTCATTAAATTGTGGAAACCAATGCATAAAGACTAGTTTCATGATGATGATATGCTCAAACACAACAATAATATTGTCGGCCCTGCCAAGACACTAATGCTATAGCAAGCATAACCAACCAAGTTGAATATCTGGGACTCACAGATACTTCCCATAAAACACCCTATCTATGTTCCAGAGTATAGAAAGACCACTCAAGGTCACAAGGTAGCTATAATCGCAAAAACAACACCACTATGGAATCCAAAAGCAAACTAAAATAGCGGACATGGGTCGTGGGGTACCAACCTAGAAATACCTACTTAAGAATGTCTAATTACCATAATTATTCCCCATATAAGTCCAGTCTAAGATTGTAAGTCATAGCCTAACTGTCCTCTGAAGACAAGCTTGCAAATACAATGTAGAAGATGCCCGAACTTCTCCAAATCACCAAAAATGTGCAAATGAACTCCAACGATCACACAACTAGTAAAATAATAATCTATACATTAATATGAGTCAAATGATATTCATAAAGCTATAAAAATGATCTAATTCAAAATATGGATCAAAATGGGCCTACGGGCCTGTGAATCAAAAACTCTGAATAAAAGGTATCAAAATATTCCCCACATCATAAGAAACTCATAACCCAAAATTCGAATGTAAGATGAGCAAGAAATAAGCTTGAAATAATGAAATAAACTGAAGAACCCACTTTTGAATTTTGAGAAAATTTGGGTGAAATTTGAAGAAATTAAAGTGTGAAAGCTTACCAATAATTGATGGAATATTGAAGAAATCATGTTTTTTCAACGTCACCCAATCACTTGTGCAGATACCCACAAATTTTTATGGAGGATTTAGAGTGTTTTGGAAGTGAAAAATGAATGAAATTTGAGTTTTTGGGTTTAAATAGTACCAGGTGAAACCACTATGCGTATGCAGTTAGCCATTAAGCTGACCTACCATGAACATAGTGGCTGGGATAAAACGCAAAGAAGAAACAGAGGGAGGCGGGTCCAGTTCTACTTACCGCACACGTGATAGACCGGTCGCGAGCGCAGAGGCTAACCCAACCTGGTTCATCGAGGTCTCGCAAACGCGAAGAAGACCTGGGCCTGCACTAGATGACAACAAAAGATCTATTTTGAAAAACCACGAATGATGCTCAAAAATGCATTCAGAACCCGATTACCATAAACAAAATATGCTACCCTTATAGAAACGACATTTCAGAATCAACGGTACAGACGAAATTCCAATCCGAGGTCTCTTTGAGAAAACATTAACCAAAGTCAGCTTTATGCCAAAATAACAAACTTTCCAATCGAGTACTCAAATGAGCCCGGTTGGCCCAAGGACCAAACGAACAACTAACCTAATCGAAAGTCAACATTCTGGAGTTGATGGCGCAGTCGGATTTTCAATACGACGCTTTGATCACAAAATGAACACCCAATCTCTACTTTTGAACCATTAAGCCCATAAACATACAATTTCGCACAAACTCAAAACAAAAGCTCCAAGACTTGAACCAAGGGTCCATCTAGAACAAAATCCAAGTTTCTGAGCTAATAAAACTGTTAGAATTTAACTCGAGTTCTTTTTTCATAGAATGTTGACTAAAGTAAAAAATTTTGGAATTTGATTCTGAGTTCCTTTTCCACGGAATGTTGACTAAAGTCAAAATTTTCAATAAAAAAGGCATATAAACATGAAAATGGACATAATGACCAAACAAATGGCTTAGAAACCGAATCACCAGTTCAGCTAAGTCAAAAATGACTTAGGGCCGCTACAGAAAATATACATAATGCAAGAAAAATGCAAAATCCCAAAAATAATCGGAAGGGTCATTACAACATCCATTACTAAAAGGACTATTATCTCCAAAATTCATAACAAGGCAAAGCCTGAAGGGTCGAACAAATGCGGATACTGAGACCTCAACTCACTTTCGATCTCCCAAGTAGTCTTCTCTATGGGACGATCTCTCCACTGAACCTTAACCATCGAAATCTCACGAGATCTCAACTTCCTCACTTCTCTTGCCAAAACCAAGACAGGTTCCTCAATAATCAATAATCCCTTATCAACTTGAACCAAATCATAACGAATCACATGCGGTTCTTCAAGGATATACCGTCTCAACATAGAAACATGAAACACCGGATGCACAGTTGAAAATATAAGAGGAAAGGCTAGCTTATAAGAGAAACTACCAATCTAATAAAGAATCTCAAAAGGGCCAATATACCGGGGACTAAGCTTTCCCGTTGTTTCGAACCTCATCATGACCTTCATGGACGATACCTACAAGGAAGCTCTATCACCCACACTAAACTCCAAAGCACATCGACGGGGATCTGAATAATTCTTCTACCTACTCTGGGCAGCCTAAAGTTTATCATGAATCAATCAAACTATATCCAAGGCTCCTGAAGTAGATCAGTACTCTACAATCTGTAATCAAACCCGTTGAACCAACCAAAAGGCGAAAAACACTGCCTACTATATAAAGCCTCAAGCGGGGGTTCTGAATACTTGAATGGTAGTTGTTATACGCAAACTCTACCAAAGTCAAATGTTGATCTCAAGAACCACCGAAATCAAGAACACAAGCTCTCAATAGACCGACTGTCTGTTTGGGGATGAAATGTTGTGCTAAGATATACCTCATTACCCGTACCATACTGAATTTCTCTTCAGGACTGAGAAGTAAATTGAGTACCAGAATAAGAAATAATAGAAACTGGTATGCCATGATATCTAACCACCTGCTGAACATAAATAGAGGCTAACTTATCCACAATGTAAGTTGTATGAACCGGAATGAAATGTGCAGATTTAGTCAACCTGTCAATATTGACCCAAATCTAGTCGTGGTTGCAAGGAGTCAGAGGCAAGCCTGAAATGAAATCTATGATAATCCGCTCCCATATCCACTCGGGAAGGGGGAGTCACTGCAACAAACCACCCAGTATATGGTGCTCAAACTTAAACCTGCTGATAGTTCAAACATTAAGAAACAAACTCAGCAATATCCCTATTCATACCAATCACCAATAAATCTGCCTCAAGTCAATATGCATCTTAGTCACACTGAGATGAATGGAATAGCGAGATCTGTAGGCCTCACAAAGAATCAACTAAATCAGATCATCAACTATGGGGACACAAACTCGACCATCAAACCTAAAATTACCATTGGGACCCAAAGCAACACTATGGGGACTTACCCCTACTTAACTGATCATGAATATCTGCATGATTTGGATCCTCAAGCTGACACTACTGAATATGATCTATAAATGAAGAACGGGACTCAACATAAGAAAACACATGGCATGGATTCAAAATACCAAGTCAAACCAAATAGTTAGCCAAGGTCTAACGAGCTCTCAACAACTGATAATGATGCCAAACTACCTATGTACACTGCCTTCTAGCTTAAGGCATACGCTACCACGTTTGCCTTGCTCGGATGGTACATAGTAGAAATATCATAGTCCTTCAGCAACTCGATCCACCTATGATGGAGAGCATTAAGCTCCCCTTGACTCATAATATATTGGAGACTATGATGATTGATAAAGATCTCATAATAGACTCCAAATAGATAGTGTCGCCAAATCTTGATCGCAAAGACTACCGCCAACTCCTAATCATGGGTGGGTTAGTTACACTCATAAACCTTAAGATATATCAAAGCATACACAATCACCCGACCCTACTACATCAGAATATAACCCAAACAAACACCAAAAGCATCATAACTCTTACCCTTAATCTGTAATGTCAACACAGGAGCAGAAATAAAGATAGTATTAAGCCTCTAAAAGCAAGTTTCACACTCATCTGACCATTAAAAAAAGAACACCCTTTATAGTCAATCTAGTTAATGACGGTGCTATAGAAGAACCCTAAACAAAACAACGGTAGTAACCACCAAGTCCAACAAAGCTGTGAACCTCAGTAGGAGTAGTTGGTCTAACCCAACCAAAGACAACTACAACCTTAGTCAGATCCGTACTAAACCCTCTTTGGACACCATATGTCTAAGAAATGCAACTAACTCAATCCAAAACTCACACTTTGAGAACTTGGCAAAACGTCGATGATCTTTTGAAGTCTAAAGAACAATCCTCAAATGGAGCTCATGGTCCTTCCTACTCCTTGAATATGCCAAAATGTCATCGATGAACACAATAACAGGAGAATCAATATAAGGCCTTAACACACGGTTCTAAAATCCATGAAGGTTGTGGGTGCATTAGTCAGCCCAAAAGACATCAAAAGGAACTCATAATGACCATACCACATCTTAAATGTTGTCTTTGGGATATCAACAGTCCAAATCCACAACTGATGGTAATCCAACCTCAAATCAATATTAGAGAAGATGCATGAACCCATAAATGGTCAAATAAGTCATCAACATGAGTCATAGGATACATATTCTTCAAAGTAACACCATCCAGCTGCATATAATCGATACACATAAACATAAAGCCATCTTTCTTCTTCACAAACAGAATAGGAGCACCAAAAGTGATACATTAGGATGAATAAAACCCTTATCTAACAAATCTTGAAGCTGAGTGTTGATCTTTCTCATCTTGGTAGGGTCCATATGGTAAGGAGCAATGGAAATAGTCCTGGTGCTCGACTTTAACTCAATGCCAAAATCAATATCTCTTTCAGGTAGTAGGCTAGGAAGGTTAGTTGGGAATACATCAAGATACTCACTAACAATATGTACTGAATCAAGGGTCGCAAAATAATGCTAACATCTCTAACATATGAAAGGTATGCCAACCAACCGTGAGATACTAAGCGACTAGCCTAAATGCGGGAAATGAACCCCGTAGGTGCATGTCTAATCGAACCATGCCACACGACTGAGGTACAACAGGCATAACTAAGGTCGCAGTCTTGGCATAACGATCCATGATCGCTCTACGAGGGGTAAACTAGTCCATGCATAATAACACATTAAAATCAACCATATACAATAATATCAAATCAGTCCAAGTATTAAAATCCCCAAAAGTCGCATAACAGGATGTCAACACACGATCCACTACTAGAGAATCACCTATTGGGATGGAGACAGAAATGACACATGCAATGGTCCACTAGCCATACTAAAACATGAAGCATAATAAGATGAACCATAGGAGCAAGTAGAGCCTAGATCAAATAAAAAAGAAGTTGACTGATAACACATAAAAGTAGTTCATGTCACAACAACATCAAAGGCCTCTATCTTAACTCTATCGGGAATAACATAAAAATAATGGATACCACCGCCATAACTACCGCCGCCTCTACAATGTTAAGAAGAAATACAACCTGGAGCACCACCACCCCTACCTTGAGGTGGCATAGCTGTAACTGGTTGAGTTAGAATAGTCTAAGCTATAGTCTGAATAGAACTAGTCTAGGGAATATCTCTGCATAAATGGCCTATAGCACCACAAGTATAAAAAGGCCCATAAGGACGGACAAGGCGAGAAGAACCAACTAAACTAGAATGGCCACCACGTCCTGAAGAACTACTACTAAATGTCTTCATCGATGCATGAACATGGCAGCTAGAATGCCCCTGCTGTTGTGGCTGAGAAGGGGTCCTATCTTAAGAACTAGAACCTCTACTTCCCTTCCTAGAACCATTGAAGAAACCCTGACTAGGAGCCTTTTTTCATGACCCGATTTCGCGGATCATGATGGCACCTACTATACCACCCAGTAGGTGAACCAACCCCATAGTTCGTATCCGAAGCGGAGGAATACTAAATCAAATGCAGAAGGCACAAGTATAATAATCAGAAGATAAATAAAATGCAGAAGTTTAAAGAATCAATTAAATACCCTAAAATCCAGTATTAGTGTCAAACGAACCAGTAAGTACAGAAACAAGGAATCTGAATTATCTACTACAACGGTGTCTCCGAAATACAATGAAGATCAAATATAAATGTCAAATTCAAAAAGAAGCAGGTAGAAGCCGGACGCCAAGCTCACCCTGAATCTCTGAAGAAATATAAGATGCACAAACCGCTGGCGGTAATCATGATCAAGAACCTGTACTCGAATATGCATATGTATAAGTGTAGTATGAGTATAAGCTGCCGAAGCAACCCATACCCAGTAGGCTTCGAGGGTCCACTAGGCACAAAACAATAATAAAAGCAGTAAATAACAGTACAATAAAGGGGTCACAAAAGCAAATATCACAACAGGGAAAGCTAAGTACTCAATTAGGAATCAAGTACAAGTAGACATGTATTGCTAGGTAATCACATAACAGGATTTCCGGCAATGAAGGGAAAACGTACTCAGAATCCTTGCAACAATATATATGAATAATAACTTAATAAATAAAGAATCAAAAGAAGATAGGAGTAGAATATGGACTGTATACGGGTAACCACAAGGAAAAGAGTCAATGGATGAAGAAGAATGTAAGGCATAAAATCCTACATAGCATGATGTAGAAATTAATCAACATTAACTACTAAGAAGTAATAAGAACAACAAAGTAAAGCAAATAATCACTGACAGGTCCCAGACAAAAATGCAGCATACATACACACGCTCACTTATAGGCATGCACATACTACCAGGGGTACACCAAGGATACACTGAAGAAAACAAGTGTAAAAAAGTAAATACATACATGAAGTAACCAGTCCTGCGTACACATCTCCTCCGGTACTCGTAGGTCCAGCAGGCAGAACACATGGAAGGATAACCTAGATATTCTTGGTATAAAACTCTCCTATCTCCTATATCCCCCCTTCGATCAGCCATAACTTGGAGGCACGGTTCGTAGAGGCTTGTCACTACGTACGATTTCTAACATCATCGAATCATTACATCCTAAATCACAGAGCCTCAAAGTTCTCAAGTCTGGCATCTTGTGCCTCATATTTAATAGTATCATCAAGCCGTTCTCGATAAGTCAAGGCGTACAATGCCTGTATATATATACTGTATCACCAATATCCGCAAAAGATCGAGTATTCTTAACTGTCCATAACTAGTAGTACTACGTGTGTCAAAAAGCTATACTCACTTTCATACAACGACAGAATCAAATCCCAGAGGTTGTACTCACTACCGTACGGAGTCGGTCTTAAGTTCCAACATTTATTAGTAAAATAATATTTTTTGGTGCCAGGATGTGAAGCCTAGGCTAAAATAAGTGAAAATAGTATTACCGGGTGATCGATACAATGCCGAGTCTAAAATAGTCAAAAAGCTGTCACTTATATTATTATTAGAATATTTCCATTTATTATTTATGTCATTATCCATCTTTGTTATCAAAATCCTCCTCTAGCCATTACGACTCAATAATCAGGTGGTGATATTGACCCAACCACATTGCACTCTTATCGGAGCCATAGGCCTAACTTCTCGTGGTATGAATGCACAACAAATCAACAAGTATTCATATCAACATATGATCATATAATATCAACAACCTATGTCTTGCACACTTATATCTAATCAATGTCTAAGACACGGACCCCATATCACTCAGGTGCCAACATATAAGTATCAACATGGAATGGAAGAAAGAACGGTACAAGGTTACTATAAAACCTAGCTAACCAGCCCACGGATGCCATTTAGTACAGTTATTAAGGCTATAAGCCCAAAGATAGGCCCCACAGAGCCTACCTGTCTTCTGATGATAAAACGCTACAAAGTAACTAATCTTACTTTAACTGATGTCAAATGATCTATGAATGATCTGAAACTTGCGTCAAAGTATTCTATATGTTAATACGAGTCTAACATTATATTTTATGCTAAGTTCCAGACTGGGTCTAAAATCGGGCCTAAAACAAGGTTGAGGGGCCCATTCGCCGAAACTAAGAATAAACTTCACTACGGGGTCCCCAACATCACCAGGACCCTATGCTCCAAAATTGAGCACAATTTGAGTGCGAGAAGGGCTTCAAATTTAAGCGCAAGACTCAATCTTTATGGATTTAACAAAAGTATTACGGTGTAATAATTAATACTAGGAGCAATGTATACTTAATTAACAAAGAATTACTCAAAATTATACGCATTAGGGCATGATTTTATCAATTTCAACCCTTTGAGCCATTAATGGTGGAAACCATGAATTTGAAGGGTAAAAGGGAAGAGAACTTACCAAAAAAATGTGGAAGAAAGGAAAAACAATGTTGGAAGAATCAAACAACAATGTTGAGAGGATTTTTCCTAGCCTTGGAATGGTGTTTGGGAGAAGTTTTTTTCCCTAGAACTGAATAAATTGTGAGGTTTCTGTTGAAACAAAATGCAGGGGTCATGCAAAAAATATATACTATCAGGTACCGCATTCATCGCGGTCACACCCTAATGACGAGGTCATGTGATGAGGTGGTGTAACAAGGTCATGTGACTAGGTCGTGTGACAAGATAACATCACAAAATATTGTGTATTTATCGTAAATGACCTCTCTACCTCTCCTACTATGAGCAAGATCCTCCATAGAACGGGTATGCTCAAGAATAGTTGAAAACATGACCCAGTAGCAACTAAAATATCGACAATCTGATGAATATCTGGGTCAAAACCATGAATAAAATGATGGACTCTCTCTTCCTCAGAAGATATATAGCTACCATTATAAGAAGATAACCAATTAACCTATGCCTCAAACTCAAAAATTAACATAAAAATTAACAAAGAACCCTGCTAAAGTATCAAAAAATCCTCCCTCCTGCTATTTGAATGGTACGAGGAATGTACCTTTCTTAAATGCATCACGAACAAGGTCCAAGTAATAAAAGTGTAGTTAGTTGACCTAGTAGAACAATAAGACCTCCACCACTACTTGGTGAGGCTAAAAAGGTATTATTGTGTGAAATATGCACCATGAGACTCAAGAAAACTAAGGTTATGTAATCTCTTCTGACATCTATAGATAAACTCTCTAGGCTCCTCACCAGGCAAGGAAGAAAATCTCTGGGGACAACTTGAAAAACCAACCCAACACCTTTTGATTCAATTATACATAGGCGGAACTACGGATGGAGAAGCCAGTATAATTGCAGAAGATAGATAAATCGGTACTGAAGATACCTAAATCAAAAAATCTAAAATTGATGGTGGAACACCCGAACCATAAGCACTAGATACCGGTGGAACACTTGGGATGAAAGAAGATGGGACTGAAGCCCTCATCTCAGATAACAAGGCTGGAACTAATGAAGACATAGGAGAGAACGTGGCTATTCTCTACACCCCTAGTGGATACTGACATGGTAAAGGCATAGACTCAATATTCGTAGATCGAATTGGTGATACAACTCTATCAGGTGTCAGTCTTCTGGAGAGTCCTCGACCTTAACTACTACCACCTTTCCCAACCGATGAGCAATAGGATCATTATCTCCTGAAGCTACTGAAGATCGTATATACACCATCTGCAAAAAAAGTGAAATAGAACAAATAAGATTTCAAGAGATCAACTACGATTCATGCTTGATACAGAAGTAAAAAGAGAAGTAATTCCTAAATATGTCCTTGTATCTTCTTGAAGATAAGATACGGACATCTCCACACCTAATCCTCAAGACTCTACTATACAGTAGCTCATGTACCGAGGATATCAACCAACCTAGGGCATTGATACTATTTTATCACGACCCAATTTCTCAGGTCATAAGGGCACCTACATACCACCATATGAGAACCACCAAAAAGCACTCAAAGTAAGAATAATAAACTAAAACTGGAAGATAAGTTTTAAATAAAGGACAAGGATAAGCATAAGTCTAACATTAGTCAACAATAACCCCAAAACTTGATATCCAATACAAGAGCCACTATAATAAGAGTACAATTTCTGAAAAGAAAGTACAATATTTATCTCAAAAGTCAACAACAAAATGGGAGAAAAAGGAAGTTAAAATATATGCTCTGGATGGCAGGAGCCATCATCTACCTTTGCAACAAGATCTCAGCATGAACCCAGAATTAGTACGGACAATCGTACCTGGATCTGCCCTTGAAGATACAGAGTGTATTATGAGTACCAAAAGAAATAGGTACCCAATAGATATCATAGGCCAACTGGGGATATATAAGAAGTATAAGTAGTAAATAGACAGAAAATGCAGAGAAGTCACCGAAGTCAAATAAGAATCACACACATAGAAAGCTAGATAACTGGATAAAAATAGGAAAATATCCTAGATATTAGCTACAACAATGAATATTCAGGAAAATAAGTGAAAGAATGTACTTGAATTCATTTTCAATGATGAATCCCAAAACAACACTTTTTTCGAAGTGTAAAACAGAAGTTGTCAAATATACCTAGTTGTGGTCTTTAGATACTCATTTTCTATGTTATTATCACGAATAATCTATGAAGAAATAATGATAATAACCCTTATGATTCATAAATATTGATTCATAAGGATGAATATGGAAAAGTAGTTTTTGATTTTTAAAATAAAGATAAAAACTCCCAAAATATATTTTGTCTCAATACAAACTCAAACGTATAAGAAATAGTAAATAATAAGAGTGTAACTTTGTAAAAAACCTAAAACAAGGTATATATAGATAAGGGGATTTAATCCCTGATAAAATAGGAGACTAATGGGCCGACTCACTTGGAATAGGTAATGGTATGAGCTGTCATGGGTCGGTACGGTCTGTCTTATGGAACATCCATCAACACTTTATATTTTTCATCAAGAATTCAACAAAAAACTCGAGAACGGCTCGTCCTGGACCAACACCGTTCGTCCAGGATCCGTGGTCTAATACTTGATCATTTTAAAAATTTTTACCCGACAGGCTTTTCAAGACTACCAATAGCACGAATTATCCTGTCTTGGTACGATCCGTGCTCACTTCCGTTCCCACATAATTTGTTAATTTTTCTTTTAAAAAATCTTTAGGGTTTCAACACGGTCCATCCTAAGATGGTATGGTCAGTGTTGCCCTCTGTCCTCTAGCACTTGACAAAATTTTCAACTCAATAGTCCAGGCTTGTCTCTAGTTAATCAACACGAGCATCAGTATGGTCTGTCCCAGCTTGGTACGGATTGCCTTGTCTGCCATCTCTCCACACTTAGCCCAAAACTAAGTAATTTTTCTCCTATTATTCTTCGATATCAAAATCTCTGCAAATACGCAACAAACACATAAAATTCACAAAATATCACTTAAGAACAACCTCAAATCCCTTGTTTTTGTCATCGCTAATGCCGTAATTTACCAGCACATCAACACGCTCGACTTAGAACCCTTTTTTCATCAAGAGATAAGTAAAAAAATGACACATAAATACACAGGCTCTAGTATAGGTACAACAACCAAAATTAAGTTCAATGCACATCTTTCAGGACACCCCTCAGTTAGAATTTTAAAACCAAATGTGTATATTCAATTTGACTTAATTAACAGTATAGGATCTAATTTTTACATGACACTATTAATAGGTGACAAAATAAACATCAAAGACATTGAATCAACCAACTAACAAGAAAATAATGCAACAAAGATGCCCTTACAAAAAGATGCTTCTCTCACATCAAATGTCGATACAGGACTAAACTAGATTGTCTCACTCTCACAAAATAAGTCAAATAAGTGTGTGTACATAATCTATAGGCTTGCCCTTATTTTCAATACCTAGGCTTTCAGACAGTCAATTTTGGATCACTATAGGACTTTTCAGTTTGTAACGTAAGCTCGGGCTTAAGTGTGGTATATTTCGGAAACATTTACTAACCCTTTTTTGGAACAATTCTATTTAATCCACCTATTCATTTTGTTGTATTCCCTTTTCCCCTTATTTCTCTTTTTTATATCATAAATGTTGTGCTTTTCTCTCTTTCGTTCATTTTTTCTTCTTTTAGCACTTTTTCTTTCGTTCTAGACTTTCACTTCACCTATTTTTCTTTCTTATATTGTCTAACCTCTATTTTTTTCTTTTCAACTATGCTTTTGCCACCCTTATTCTACCCACCATCAATTTAGGTTTTTCTCTTGAGTAGAAGGTAGTGTCCTCGGAGAAGCCAAGGATGAACAAAGATGTCCAAGCTCATAAAGGTAATTCTAACAAGGTTAAACAAATAAAAAGAGTTTAATATGCTCAAACTACGGATCAAAGGATACAATTTTCATTTGGTTTGGTCTTTTAGGTTAAAGTAGACTATGTACAAAAAAACAACATGTGATCAATACCTAACTGACTATCCTATAACCTTGATATGGCTAATAGGGAAAGTTCAGGCTTGTACACACACAGGGGATGGGAATAAAAATCTCTAACTCTTAATGGCATCTAATCATATTATCTACTGTCAATTAGCGAATATTAGTCCTAAAATAAATTCTAGCCTACAAGTCAATTTGTATAATGTCAAAAACAAATCTAAGGGTCAATAAGCAGTCAACATATATCAACAATAAAACAAAATTTTTAGAGTGTCCCATTTTTTTATACACATTACGAAATAAGTGCATTTTTAGCATTTGAAACAAAATAAGTTGGAACTACAAAACTGCACCCTATACTTAAAAACAACATCAAACACAAAAGCAAAGTATAAATCTACAACCTAAACATGCAAGTTCAATTAATAATATATAACACTTATAGGAAAAGAAACACGACAAGAAAATCCCGCAAGTGGGAAGAAGTCCCTATAATAATAGAATATGGTTCATATTCCTTAAAGAACCATCACAAAAGAAAAAAATACAAGGGATATAGATATACCTATAATTCTCTAGACGTCAAGATGTGGATCCAATGATGTGGGGTCCACCGAAGGATCATCCCCCATAATAGCAGTGGTGACAGGTGGCACCGTGGTAGTACTCTTAAAATACTGTGTTGAATGGTACCTTTAGGTACAGGTGATGGCTCATTAAATTTATCTTTGATCGGTTATGATGGAGACTCATAAAACTAGAGGAAGCCCAAACTTTATGGTCCTAAACCTAGACAAAAAGTCTATCTGAATGCTCTTTATAGGAATGCATCGACTCTCTACAATCTCTCCATTATTCATTCGATGCCTCTATGCCAGGTCAGCCAGATCATCAATCACTGGGCCCGTGGCTACTCTCTTACACACTAAATAGGCAGCCTGTGGATCTATAGGTGGTAGTTGGGTCCTCAGCCTATGTAATATCTCAGACACTTCACTTCCCTTTGGAATAGAGGATGGTGCAGGCAGTCTATCCATTGAGTCCATCTCTTCTCTTAACTCATCAATCTCTTGTCTTACTATCTACATATCTAGGGTACATAGCTGATCAAGTCATATGGACATCAAAGACTTAAGGCTATTGATATGATCATTATTCAGCACCAATTTATCATAATACAACTCTTGCAATAACCTCTCAATATTATGACCCTCCTACTCCATGATAGGAGTCATATCTATGCCATATAATCAAGGCAGGACTCGACATCATGCAACCTAGTCACCAACTCATCCAAAAAGAATAGGGTACTAAAGTACCTCCATAGTCCTTTGTATCATACCCATGTACTATTATGTCCGGTGCCACATACTCAGGTGCAGTAGCAGATTCAAGCATGGTAAAGGACTAAGGAAAATTAGAACTAGGAGGAGCATACTCAAATATCAAGCTTGGGGACTGCAGAAGGGACAAGCTCAGGGGAAGTAGTCTTCTTACCAGAAATATGGTAGGACCTTGCTATAGGTGATACTGGTACTGTAGGTGCACGCACCTTAGGAATCACAAGTAGATCCTGTGTCCGAGCGAACTAAGCAACATCTATTGCTAGTAGACCATGTAAGGCTCTAGTGTGCTTAATAACATTTGTTGATACTTAATAAACACAATATCAAATGTATTCTACAACACTCTCTTCTACCTAACTCCTTACTCATCGAAAGGTCAGCCTCAACTATAATAGCCTAAATCATGCCTCGGTAGTATTCCATCCTTTCACATGGGTAACCTGGGTTCAACCCTCAGCAATGGTGCCAAAATTTGATGTCTCACAAAACTAAACCTAAATTAGAAGCATAAATAACTCTAAACTAAATATAGAACCCAACCTAGGGTTGGAGCCTATCCCATGGGGAATGTTGTGAAATACCATCTTCTAGCAAATTATTTTGTTATATTAAGTATTTTAGAAATAAATAGTTTTAGTAAGTTAATTTTGGGTTTTGATTTTAGAATTATCAATTGATAGTTGCAAGTTCGTTGCTTTCTTTATATTTTGAATTACTGATATGACTGTCCGGTACTAAAATTCTATCTCGATGCTATGCATGAAAAATATATAGGTTACTTTCACCTAAATGGCACTAGGTCCTATTAGGTGCCTTTACTCTAATCTCTGCCACATCTCATAGTGCAATCCATACAACCCAAAGGACATAACAAGAAACTCATAGTGACCATAAAGGGTCCGAAATGCTGTCTTAGGTATATCCTCCGTACGAATATGCAACTGATGATACCCAGACCTCAAATCAATCTTA
>JBDJHY010538475.1:0-16735 GCA_039654485.1 Withania somnifera
CTCAACTGCCAATGGAACCCCCCCCCCCCAATGAAACAAAACCAAGTCTAACATCAACATGCTATAACAAATCTTAAGTCTCTCAACCAGTTACCCAATCGGGTCTAGCATCAAAATTCACTACAAAAATAACTCAACTATAAAGTGACACAAAATAACTATCAATCTATTACGCATTAACTAATATTAGAACATAAGGGAAATAAAATAAGCAGATAGGCAGAAAGAATAACCAAGGCTAAAGAATTACAAATACCAAGGAGTTACCCAAATCAATCGAATAAAAGTGAAACTGGATAATATCAGGGTGAAATCAACCTGAGATCGTTGCCTCTATCTCTGTTGTAGTCAAGGTAACAACAGGCCTAGAATAACGATTAATAATACACCAACCCCATTACCTGCCTCAGCATACTGAGAATTACCTAGGGAATCTTCCATTCCATAAGGAACACCTCTAACTAGTGGAAGAACTGACTCAGGAGTACCCTGAATAGAAGATTGACTCACCCCTCGCTGGGGGCACTCTCTACCGCAGTGACCTACAACTCCACACTCATAGAACATAGGGCCTTGAGGGTAAATCCTAGCATAATGGTGGAGATACCATAATCTAGGAACAAGTCCTTTATCAAGAAGATTCTGCCACTCCAGCCTGAAACCACGGCAGAAATACCATCTGTGATCTGCTCAGAACACTGGACTCTAACATCTCACTAAACCTCAGCTAAAGTCTATAGTACGGCCTAAATTACTGGTGATGTTGCAATTGGTTATGATAAGGTCTGAACAAACGGAAAACTGGTTAAACAACCTGTGGAATCGGCTGAAGACTGCCCTGCTAATGGTATAATCTGACATAATGACCGGTGATTCCACACTCAAAACATGGCCCCAAAAGCCAAAAATGATGAGGACCACGGCCATTACCAGACTGGCCACCACTACTGGAAGACTCAAAGCATTGATCACATCCTCCATAAGCCACCTGGCACAATCGCTCCTTAAACCTCGTGTGGCCTATAACCTGAGTAAAAAAATAGCCTTCCACTATCAAAGGATCTACCGCTAGACCAAGAGAAAAGATTATCCAATCAACAAACCTTTGTACCTTGTCCCATTACATTGGGAAAAAATAACAGTGCATCCAACCAACTCATAAATTGAACCTCGTACTCAGCAACGGATATTTGACCCTACTGCAGGCGCCTGAACTCCCTCTGCCCTAGTGAACCATTACCTATATAGGTAGATACTTCTATCTATACACCTTCCCTAGCTAAACCCTAAATCTCAAGCAATATTCTCTACAAAACTAGCATGGCTGAAAATCCCATCGGTACCAATGCTGACAGTAAATCCACTAGGCACTGAAACTGAATGTCTTCTGGCTGTTGGTCTATGTCCACGCCTGACCCTCTACCCACACCCAAAGTTCTAGCGGGTGTGGTGGCTCTAGCACGTTCTCCTGCTCTTACTCAGTTTCTATCTCGGCCCCTTATAGGAGCCCTAGCTACTAGTATAGAAGACTCGCCCTTGCTCACTGCAGATCTTGAACCTACTATCTGCGGGAGAGTGAAAATGAACAAATAAGCTTTTGGGGAAATATCAAAGTAAGAATCATACGAAGAGAAATCAAAAAAGAGAATTTATTTCCTAAATGGCATCATAGCCTCCCAGATATAAGCCATGTATGTTTTCACATTGATTCTCAGGAGTCTACTAGACATTGGCTTTGTACAATGACACCAGACGAACCTAGGGCTCTGATACCAATTTGTCATGACCTAATTTCTCGAATCATGATGGCACCTAATATGCCACTAGAAGGAGAACCAACCATGTTGAACGAAGCCAAAGTGGAGGGTTATAATAACAAAAGCAAAAAATTACAGGTATAATAAACAAAATATAACTGGAAAGAAATACTCAATGTAGAGAAATTACAATGAGTGAACAATACCCAAAACCCGATAGTCAGTGTAATACAAAACCTCTAATTACAGACTATGAAACAAGGTCTAATGCCAAAGTATCTCTGAAACCACAAGGAGATCAACCCAATACTGAAAAATAGAAGGATAAAGTTGGATGCCAAGATCACCATGAATCTCTGAAAATAAAAGGATCTGCACAAATAGCGGTCTATAAATTATAGTGGGGTGCCGGTACTCGAATCTGTACATGGAAAAGTGTAGTATGAGTATAAGCTGCCGCAGCAACCAGTAACTAGTAGGCTTCGAGGGCCCACTAGGAACATAATATTAATTTGAGTAGTAAATAACGAAAGACAATAAATAGGGTCACAAAAGAAAATAATATATGATGGAAGCTAGCTACTCAGATAGGATCAAGTAACATGTAGAACGTGTCATAGCTAAGTAATCGCATAATAGGATTTCAGGAAATGAAGAAAGACTTACCCGGAATCCTTGCAACAATATACGTGAACAATAATAATAAATAATCAGGATTTAAGTAGAGTATAGGAAGAGAGTATGGAGGGTATACTGGTAACCTCAAGTAAGATAGAAAAGACTGATAAGATGGTACAATGCACAATAAACCATGTAATCAGAAATATCTAATAATCAGTAATATCAATGAGGCAGTAATAACAGTAATGTAATAAATATATAAGCACTGTGAAGCCCCCCCCCCCATAAGGAGTTCAGTGTACACAGTAAACATGCTCACCCGAAGTATCCACATACTACTAGGGGTACGTCGAATAAAACAAGTACTAAAAAGTAAATACACACTATTAAGTAACCATTCATGTGTGTGTTTATCCTCCGGTACCCGTAGGCCCAGTAGGCAGAATTCATAAAAGGATAATCTTAGTTCCCATATATCTCTATGTCATATCATACCCTTCCTCAATATCGCCGTAGCCTAGAGGCAAGGTCCATGGAGGTACACCCACCATGTACAATTTCTAACATCATCAAAATTACACATCCCAAGTCATAGAGTCTCAAGGGTCTCACAGTTTAGCTTTTAATGCCTCATAATAATAGTATGATCAGTCTTAGTGAGTCGTAATATCGATAACTCATGGCTTTCCACACCTCAAAAGTTGTAATGTCGGTAGGTTATAGCGTCCCCGCCTCAATATCATGTACCACAAAATTCCTCAAGGGAACTGTATTAATAATCCTTTAAACTAGTATAAGTGATAGTATCGAAAAGTTGTACTCACTGCCATACAACGACGAACTCAAGTATCAGTGCCTGTACTCACTTTCGAATGGAGTCAGTCTCAAATCCAAACATTAATCAGTCAAATGATATTTTTCTATGCCAGGGTGTGAAGCCTAGACTAAAACACATGAAAATAGTAATATCGGATGCTTCATACGTTGGAGAGTCTAAAACATTAAAAGATTCTTTAACTTATATTATTATTAGAATATTCCAAGTTATTATATGTTATGCCATTATCCATCATTATTCATATAACCAGTATCTGGCCTCCATGACATCAAAATCAAGTGGTGATCCAGGCCCCAGCATCAATGCACTCTCAACACAGAGCCTGTCGCTCAACCTCTCATAGAATGAATGCATAGCATATAAAACACACAACTTATTTCATGCACAAGCGCATCTAAGCTATATCTAGAAGCACAATACAACAGCCTAAACCCAACGGAGAAACCCCAAAACGAACCCACACATTAGTGTTCTAATACTTCAAGAGTCACCCTAAATCCATCACAAGGCTAATTCTAAGTCATGAGCATCGTATTTCACCGAACACCAACATAGGGAACAAGTATGGGGATAGAAAAAAGAAGTGGTCCAAGTACACGGTAAATACCTAGAAAACCCATCCCACGGATGCTATTTTATGCAATTATCAAAGATATATACCTAGAGATAGCCCTATGGAGCTTGCTTGTCATCTGACGATAAAGTATTGCAAGGTCATAAATGTTACTCCGATAGATATCAAGTAAACTCCAATTGCCCTAAAACTTACGTAATAGTATTCGATATATCAATGTGAGTGTAGTGACCCTCATGGTCATATATGATAAATACGAGACTTTTTTCATTTTAGAGAATTTTAGTATTTTCCCCAAGTTATTTATGAATTTCTAGGACCAACATTTCGTATCCTTGGTGACTAAGTTAAGAAATATCTCAAATTCCCTATTTTAGAGCCTAAAACTAAGTACTCGTTGACCAAAGTCAACTTTCTTTCAAGATGATCTCGAAAATTAATTCTGAAAGTTCCGTTAGCTCCAGATTACCAAACAAAGTCACTATTGACCTTAAGTTGTGTTTTGGAGTTTTCGTTTGAAAGTTATGCGAAATTCTGGATTTTAGTTAAGTTTATGGCCTAAAGTGGAGCTTGAGTGGTATTTTGGTGTTCGAACTGTCGGATCGGAATTCTGATACTTCCATCAGCGCTGGAATGGAGAATTTAGGCTAGAGGATGTGTTGGTTTGTTTACCGGACTTGTCGTTGCAGTTTTGAGGTGTTGGTGGGAATGTCATGGTTTAGCCAAATGGTTGACTTAGTCAACATTTTTTCGAATCGATCTCGTATTCCACTTTCGGTTGTACCATTACATCTGGAATATGTTTTTTACTCAAAATACATATATGGTTTGTTGTTAATAGACTCCGTTTCAATTTCGTGTTTGAAAATTCTACAATTGCAGGTTTTTAGGAATAAGTGCAATCGCGGTAAATAAAAATATATAAAAAAAAACAAAATTAGCACGATCAGCTAAAAGAGTGCAAACGCGCCCTGTCGTAACCAGTTCAAAAGAGCAGAAACTCAATTTTCAGTTTATTTTTCAACCCTTTACTTAATTTTTCCTCTTTTCCTTATACGATTCATGTTTGGAAATTCCATGAAGATTTGTGAAAAAGTTTTGAAGATTTCCTACGTCTTTTCCCGCTATTAGTAAGTCTTCTTCTCCGTTTTAATTTTTTGAAATCTTTAGTTTCAACCATTAATGGCACCAGAAGTTAGACTTGACGGAATTCTTCCATAATCTGTATATTTTAAAGTAATTCTTCATAAATTGAATATATATTGATCCTAGAATTATTATTACCCTAAAATTCCAACGTTAAAGCTGTAAAGATTGAACCTTTGATCCCTTTAGGGTCAAATATTCCCAGGTTGTTTTGAAGCCCTTCCCGCACTCGAAATGGTCTCAATTTTGGTTCTTGGTACGGTTGGAAACCCTGAAGTGAAATTTATTTTTAGGCCCCGCAAGCCCTTTTAGACCCATTTTTAGCGCATTCCAAAATTTATTATAAATTACACCATTAGAATCGTATTAATATATAGAACACCTTGATGCAAGTTTAAGATTATTTGGAGACCATTTGACGTCAGTCGGAGTAAGATTCGTGATTGCGGTGCTTTGTCATCGGACGACAGGTAGGCTCGTGAGCTTATCTCTGGGCTTATAACTATAATAACTGTACTAAATATCATCCATGGGTTGGGTAGCTAGGTTATAGATAAATGTTGATATTGATAGAAACATGAAGTATCCACATAAATGTTGATATTGATATGTTGGCACCTGAGTGATATGGGGATCGAAACTCAGCATTTGATTAGAGATACCTGTGCAGGGCATAGGATGTGGATACTTCATGATTATATGTGATATATCTATATGTTTGTTGATATATTGTGCATTTATAAAACGAGAGGCCGAGCCTAAGGTTCTGATAGAGTGCATTGGGGATGGATAGTATCGGTACATGATTTATGAGCCATGATAGCTAGCAGATTATTTGATGATAAAGTTTCATAGCGACATAAAGAAATAAATGATGATATTTTAATAATAACAATAATATAAGTAATTATCTTTACGATTTTAGCCTCGACATTGTATCGAGCACCTGATGACACTATTTTCACTTATTTTAGTCTAGGCTTCACCTCTTAGCACTAGGAAAAGTATCATTTTAATGATAAATGCTGGGACTTGAGACTGACTTCGTTCCGCAGTGAGTACAGCACTGGGACTTGAGACCGTCATCGCATGACAATGCGTACAGCTTCTTGACACACGTGGTAATAGCAGTTGTGGAAACATAATGATATTGATTACTGAGGACCTTAGGTGATACTACCATATACAACGACATTGAATGCCTTGACTTGCCGAATATGGTTAGCAGATATTACTGATATGAGGCACTATGTGCTAGTGGGATAACACTGATATGAGGCACTAGATGGCCGCGGAATAACACTACTGTGGGGCACTATGTGCCGATTGTGATTCAATGCGGTTCTGAATGTGGGATGTGAGGCTCTAATGACGATCATGTGTTTGTTACTTTTCTACACTTGTTTTCTTCAGTGTACCTCTGGTAGTATGGTGATGCCCACGGGTGAGCTTGTTTCTTTGTACGCTGTGCTTCCTTATAGGGGACTTGTAAGCATTTAATTACTTTACTTTATTATCCGTATCACTATATAGTTGTCCTTATTGATTACTTCTTGTTTCATGTTATGTGGGATTAGTGCTTTACACTCTTATTCAGTTATTTATCCCTTCACTTGTGGTTACCGGTATACCAACCATGTTCTACTCGTATCTTTTTTTATTCCCATTTATTGTGTTATATTTCACATATGTTGTTGCAAGGATGCCGGGTACATTCTCTTTCATTGTCTGAGGTCCTATTATGTAATTAGCTAGAAATATTCATCTATGTGACACTTGATTTGTAATTTAGTTGCTAATTCCCATATTATACTATTTGCTTCTATGACCATTTTCTTGTACTTTGTTATTTACTGCTTTTATTATTATTATGTGCTCAGTGAGCCTTCAAAGCCTACTAGGTATAGGTGGCTTCGGCGACTATTACTCATACTACACTTGCACATGTGCAGATCCGAGTACTGGTTCCCATTCGTGATATCCAGACAACTATTTGTTCGGATCTTATTCACATCATAGATTCAGGGTGAGCTTGGCATCTAATTTATTCCTGCTTCTCTTCAGACTTATGTTTTTGTTGATTCCATTGCACTTCAGAGGCATCTTTACACTACACTTATTTCACTTTTATCATTCTATACTTAGTGGTTCATTTGAAACTGATACTAGATTTTAGGTAGGTTTTGTTATTCTTTAAGACTTCCGCAAAGTATTATTTTATTATCTTGACTTTTGATATACTTCCATATTTAATGTAGTAGTCCTCCGCTTTGGCTTCGGGCTACGGGGTTTGGTTCTTACTGGTGGTATAGTAGGTTCCATCTTGATCCGCAAAATCTGGTCGTGGCAAGTTGGTATCAGCACCTAGGTTCATCGGTGTCAGTGTACAGAACCAATGTCTAGTAGAATCCTGTAGATCGGCGTGGAAATGTCTATTGCTTATCTTCGGGAGGCTATAGTGGCTTTTAGTAAAATTGACTCTTTCTTTTGAATTTTGTATTGTACGTGTATCCTTGAAGGTTTCTTTAAATTCTCACTCATTGTCATCACTCTTTCACAGATGCTGCACACAAGTTCAACTGTAGCTAAGAAGACGACCGAGGCACCATCTGAAGTACCTGCTCCAGCTACTACTGCAAAAGTACCACTAGTTCCTGCAACACCTATTTTGGCACCAGTTGCGACAAAGATAACAACATCTATTCCCACACCTGCTACAGCACCATCTCCAGATATTCACAACGTGTTATGGCAGCTACTTAGTGCCTTTGGAGGTCCTCCGTTAGATGGGGCATAGCCAGTAGTCCTGATAGCTCAGCCTGTAGTGCAGACAGTTCCACCTGTGGTTTTGACATTGACTTCTGCACCTATTTAGGTTTTGTTAGTACCTATTATTTCCCCTGCTGTTAAGTAATATTCAGCTATGTCAGGCATAGATATGAAGCTCTTGACTCGATTTTTGAGGTTAGATCCCTCTAGATTTACTAGAGCATAATAGGAGGATGCCCACAAATTAATGGTTGAGTGTGAGAGAGGTTAGCCAACACGGGAGTGTTACAGACCCATGGCATGGACTTCACCACCCATCAGATGCATGGAGCCACAAAGAAGTGGTGGCGAGCAGTCTTAGTTTGTAGACCCGTCTGTTCATTACAGCCAAATTGGGTTGAATTCTATGAGGTATTTATAAGGAAGTTTATTTCCAGGGTCGAAAGAGAGCGCCTGAGGGAAGAGTTCCAAAAGTTAGAGCAGGTATCCATATCTGTGTTGGAGTACGAGGCTAGATTCCATCAGCTATCAGTTTATGAGGTTGAGTTCATACCGATAGAGGTGGAGAGAGTCCACAGGTTTGCTTATGGGTTGAGAGATAGGCTCCACAAGGCGGTAGCATTATTGGTTTTTGAAGGTCTTCCATTCTAGGCCGTAGTTGATCATGCTAACTCTATAGAAGCCCTCTATCGTGAGACGCATCAACGCAACGAAAAGAGGCTAAATTTTCAGAAAGGTTATAGTGGGTCCCATTCTGGGGGCCACGATTAATTTCATTAGCTGAAGGGCCAGTCTAGTAGGCCTGTGCAGGCATCATTCCAGGTTACATCTCCATCACCTGCACAGTTTTCTAGAGAAACTGGTTTATCACACTAGAGTAAACATATGGGTTCTGGTAGAGGAGCCCGATAGGGTGGGCCATCTGTGCCATGTTTGGAGTATGGCCTTGTAGTCCATTACGTTATATTTTTTCCTTTGAAGGGAGCTATTCAACCTTCTCCAATAGCTACACAGACAGTGAGAGCAGTGCCTCCGCCGATAAGAGGTTGGGCACAGGGTGGTTAGAGAGGTGGTGGCCAGCGTGGTAGGGGCGGTGGTCGCGGTGGTGGTCGACATGGTGGTGATCGCTAAATTTTATGTTGTTCCTACTCGACCAGAGGCTGTCTCCTTAGATGTGGTGATTACATGTTTGATTTCTGTGTGTTCTATACCTGCATCAACCTTATTTGACCTTGGGTCTCATGTTCTTATGTGTCATCTTATTTTGCACCCCATTTGGGGTTACCCAGTGATATAATGTCTTTGTCTATGCATGTGGCTACCCCGACAGGGGATTCTTTAGTAGTGGATTGGATGATCCGATCTTGTATGATTTTTATTGGTGGAGTAGACACATGGGCTAACTTGATATTACTAGACATGGTAGATTTTGATGTTATTATTGGTATGGATTGGTTGTCTCCACATTATGCAGTTTTGGATCATTATGCCAAGACTTTCACCTTAGTGGTACCAGGTTCACCTCCGATTGTGTGATAGGGTTCTAGTAGCCGTGCACCGATAGGCTTTATTTCATGCCTTCAGGCTAGGAGACTAGTATGGAGGGGGGTGTTTGGCATATTTAGCATATATTCATGATATTCAGGTTGACACCCCTACTCCTAAGTCTGTTCCTATTTTTTCGAAGTTTCTTGATGTATTTTCGACCGACCTACCATGCCTATCACCAGAGCGATGTATTGATTTCTCTATTGACTTAGAGCCGGGTACTAAGCCCATTTCTATTGCTCCTTATCGTGTGGCTCCTGTTGAGTTAAGGGAGCTAAAGGTTCAGCTTTAGGATTATGTAGATAAGGGTTTTATTCATTCCAGTGTGTCACATTGGGGTGCACTAGTTCTCTTTGTAAAGAAGAAAGATAGTACTATGAGAATGTGTATTGATTACTGGCAGCTGAATAAAGTTATTGTGAAAAACAACTATCCTATGCCGAGAATTGATGACTTGTTTGATCAGCTTCAGCGAGCAACAGTGTTCTCTAAGATTACTTTGAGGTCTGGCTACCATCAGCTGCTTATTCTACAAAGGATGTTCCTAAGACAGATTTCAGGACCCGTTATGGTCACTTTGAGTTCTTGGTAATGTCATTTGGGTTGACAAATATCCCAGCAATGTTTATGGATTTGATGCATAAGGTGTTTAAGCCCTACTTTAGACTCATTCATGATTGTGTTTATAGATGATATCTTGATGTATTCATAGAATAAGTCCGATCACGAGCAACACTTGAGATTGATTCTCCAGACACTGAGAGAACATAAGTTGTATGCTAAGTTCTCAAAGTCTGGTTTTTTTTAGAGTCTATTGCATTTTTGGGACATCTAGTGTCCAAGCCTAGAATTAAAGTTGATCCAGTAAAGATTTAGGCAGTACGTGATTGGCCAAGACCAACTTTTATTTTTGAGACTCACATTTTTGTAGATTTGGATGGATACTATTGGCACTTTGTCGAGGGGTTCTCTTCGATTGCACCACCTTAAACCAAGTTGACCAGGAAGGATGTTGCCTTTTAATGGTCTGATGATTGTGAGTTGGGATTTTCTAATCTCAAAGACTTATTGACTTCAACACCAGCTTTGACTTTGCCAGTAGAGGGTCAGGGGTTCTCTGTGTATTATAAATGACATGGGGAAACAACCAAAATTCTCTATAAATCAAAATGTTGTGTATTTATCATAAATGACCATGAGGGTCATTACATTGGCATTACCTCCTATGATTTTAGCGGTTCATCTGATATTTCATGTTTCTATGTTGCGGCGGTATATTCCTAATGAGTCCTATGTCATTCAGGAGGATTCAATGTAGCTAGATGAGGATTTGTCCTTTTTTTGAAGAGCCTATTAAAATTTTGGCTAAGGATGCAAGAAAGTTGAGGTTCAAAGTTATTCTAGTGGCTAAGGTGCAATGGAGTTACCATTCGGTCGAGGAAGCTACTTGGGAGATTGAGAGTGAGATGCAAAAGAAGTAACCACAACTGTTTGAGGTATCAGGTACATTCTTTGCCCATTTACTTCATGTGTTTACTTGACTTTCGGGGATGAGAGTCCTATTTGTAGTGGATGTTGTAATGAATCTCATGGTCATTTATGATAAATATGCAATGTTTTGCATTCTACAGCATTTTAGTAGTTTCCCCAAATCATTTATGACTTGCTGGGATCGATAGTTCGGATCCCCAGTGAATCGATTGAGAAATATATCAAATTCCCTGTTTTACAACCTAAAATTAAGTACTCGTTGACCAATGTCAACTTTCCTTCAAGACGAGCTCGAAATTAAATTCCAAAGGTCCCATTAGCTTTGAAATAAAAAACAAAGCCAAGATTGATCTTAAGTTTGTGTTTTGGAGTTTTCGTTTGCAATTCATGCTAATTTGTGAATTTTAGTTAAGTTTATGGTCTAAAGTGGAGCTTGAGTGGTATTTTGTTTTTCGGAGTGTCAGTAAGATCTCACACTGGACTCATAAAAATAATGCCTCCAAATCTTAAGCTCAAATACCACCGCTGCCAACTCTAAGTCATGAGTGGGGTAGTTATGCTCATGAACCTTTAATTGCCACAAAGCATATGCAATCACTCGACCCTACTACATCAGAACACAACCCAAACCAACATCAGAAGCATCACAACACACAAACAATCCCTGACCCTCGGCTAGCAAGGTCAATACTGGCGCTGAAGTCAATAAGTATTGAGCTTCGAGAAGCTCAACTCACAATCATTAGACCACTGAAAGGCAATATGCTTCCTAGTCAATTTAGTCAAGGGTGCCGCAATCGATGAGAACCTTCAACAAAACTCCGATAATACCCAACTAAACTAACAAAACTTCAAATATTTGAAACAGATGTCGATCTTAGCCAATCACACACCACCCAAATCTTTACTGGATCAAGTTTAATTGCATCCTTGGACTCTACATGTCCCAAAAATGCAATGGACTCCAACCAAAACTCACACTTTGAGAACTTGGCATAAAGCCTATGTTCCCTCAGTGTTTGAAGAATTATCCTCAAGTGTTGCTCATGATCAGACTTTCTTTGACAATACACAAAGATGTCATTAATAAACACAATCATAAACAAGTCCATATAGGTCTTAAGCACCATATGCCTCAATTCCATAAAAGTTGTTGGAGCATTAGTCAAGCCAAAGGACATAACCAGAAATTCATAGTGACCATAACAGGTCCTGAATGCTGTATTGGGTATATCCTCTATTCAAATCTGTAACTAATGGTAACCAGACTTTAAATCAATTTTAGAGAACAATGTTTCTCTCTGAAGCTGATCGAACAATTCATCAATTATCAGCATAGGATTTCTTCTTTTAACTGTTACCTTGTTCAATTGTTGATAATCAATACACATTCTTATAGTATCATCCTTCTTCTTCAAAAAAGGACTGGTGCACCCCAAGGTGACACACTGGAATGAACAAAGCCTTTAAACCTTCAGCTCTCCCAACTCTTCAGGAGCCATACAATGTGGATCAATAGAAATAGGTTTAGTACCCGACTCTAAATCAATAGCAAAATCGATATACCTCTTTGGTGGTAGGCTTGGAAAGTCAGTCAGGAATATATTAAGGAACTCAAAAACAATAGGAACAGACTCAAGAGTGGGAGTGTCGGCCTGAATATCTTGAACATACGCTAAGTATACCAAACACCCTCACTCTACTAACCTCCTATCTTGAAGGCAAGTTATAAAGCCTTCGGTGTGCAGCTAATAGAACCCTGCAACACATCCGCAAATGAACTAGATACTGCTAACATAATGGTCTTGGCATAGCAATCAAAAACCGCATGATGAGAGGACAACCAATCCATACCTAGAATAATATCAAGTCAAGCATATCTAATAATATTAAGTCAGCCCATATGTCTAATCCACCAATAGAAATCAAACACGATCAAATCACCCAATCCACTACTAAAAAATCCCCTACGCGGGTAACAACACACATAGATATAGATAGCACATCACTAGGAGACCACAAACTAGGTGCAAAATAGGACGAAAAATATGAACAAGTAGACCAGAGTCAAATAAGGTTGACGCAGGTATAAAATAGAGAGAAATCAAACCTGTAATCACAGTATCTGAGGCCATACCCTAAGGTCGTGCAGGAATTTCATATAACTGGAAATCACTGCCATGATGACCACTACTGCAACTATAGCCCTACCATGCTAGCCACTACCTCTATAACCACCTTGAGCCCTACCTCTAGCCGGTAGAGGAACTGATCTCAATAGTTGTGCAGACTGAGGAGCAGGCTGCATAGTTCCCCTCTTCAGACAAGCTTTACCATACTGCCCCATAAGGCCACTTTCATAACACGTCCCAGAAGGCCTACTCTATCGGGATCCTCTACTAGAACCCATTTGACTACCCTGATGTGACAATCCAGCCCCTAGTGAATATTGTGCAAGATATGGATATGGGACCTACAATAACACCTGCACCGGCCTGCTAGACTGGCCCTATGCCTTATGAAACTGACCACGGCCCCATGAAAGGGACCTACTATATCCTCCTTGGTGTCTTTACCTCTTTTCGTTGTGCTGATGCAACTCATCATAGAGGGCTTCTATCGAATTTGCATGATCAACCACTGCTTAGAATGGATGACCATTAGAAACCAACAATGTTACCGCCTCGCAGAGCCTATCTATCAACCCATATGCAAATCAACGGTCTCTCTCTATCTCTGTAGGCATGAACACTACATCGTACACTGAAAGCTAATGAAACCTAGCCTCATATCAGAAATAGACATCACCCCTACTTAAGTTTTCTGAACTTCTCTCTTAGGTTCTCTCGCTCAGCCCTGGATACAAACTTCCTCATGAAAACCTCATAAAACTCAGCCCAAGTTGGTTGGGATGAGCCTGCAGGCTTACAAACCATAAATGCTTTCCACCACAATTTAGTTGCACCACTATCATGATCCAAAGTCTCAGGTCATGATGGCACCTACAACCCTCATATAGACAAGCCCAACCCTATAGCCCGGAGCTACGCACAATGGGCTATAGACTCTCAGAATAACCAATGCAGTAAAGGAAAGAATAAACAATCCATAAAAACGAAAGCCAAAAGGGAATCATACAAAACCAGAATCCCAAAACCTGGGGTATAAGGCATATGCAGCTACTGTACAGAATTAGAGAAAGATACAAAATACAAATCTTTTATAAAAGATAATACAATTTAGGGCTTGCTGAGCACCGAATAAAGCAAGCCAAAGTCAAGGAAATCACGATCAGCTCAGGGACGGTAAAGCTCATAATCTCCACAAATCTGCTAGGTCTACTCCACACGATCACAGCATCGATGATAACCTCTGCCGATATTTGCACCATAGAAAAAGATATCGAAGTGCAGCATAAGTACCAAACAAGGTACCTAGTAGACATCATTGACTGAATGGGTTAAAATAAAATGCTAGTAATAAAGCAAGGAAGTAAAACAGGTTGATAATAGTATAGATATCATAAAATAAGCAGTAAAACTAATAATAAGCACAAGAGTAAGATGTCAAATGTACCAGTATAGACCTACAAGAACTAAAAATGGTAGATATAGACTACAGAGTCCAAAATATGAAACTTGAAATGGAGTAAGGGAACATACCTATGCTTCACCTCAGTCAAACTCCACTAGTCATGATACCATATACGCAAGAGCCACGATTTAGGATCAAATAAAAGGATACAACTAGATGCAGAATAAGAACTAAATACAAAACAACCTATCGGTGTCCCATACCACCAATAAGTATAAAAGCACAAAAAAACCTACCTAGCGGCCCATCCCACCAATAAGCACAAACAACACTGCAAAACCCACCATGACTCCCCCCTAAGCCTAGTGAGCACATACCAAACCTAGAGAAATATACAGGGGCGCAATAAAGTAAAGTAGAGTAGTATCGACCTCAGGTACACACCCCCTATTAGTTCTAGTAATCAACATTGTACACATACACCCTGTCGATATCAACAATAACATCGGATACACACACCTCATCAGTGTGAATAACAATATTAGAAACACAACCCCTGTTAGTGTCAATAACTCAAACACACACACCCTATCAGTGTCAATAACAACATCAAACACACACCCCTTGTCAATGTCAATAATCGGTTCTCGCCTCGTAACATTAGTACCAAATCTCCAGATCAAACAGTAAGTAAATGTAAGATTATCAATATAGTAGCATTAATAAAATGCATAACAACGAAAGCGAAAAGTAAACAGAATCCAGGATTGGCCAAAGGCCACTAGCTAAGAACTCAAATCTTCACATTCATTGTGTAACATCTAAAATAGTCCCTAGGGTCAGTGGCCTCCACACGGTAGAACAATACTTGGGCATGTAGCCCTTCGCCCTCTATGCCCTTTCATGAGCCCCCTAAATCAAATAATGAATATCAACAGAGAAACGAGGATCAACCTAAATAATCCATCCCACACTGTTAGAAATATCATAAACATAATAATATCAACCCAGTCTAAAATGCACAAAGTAAACCTTGCTTACCTAGACGCCGACGGGAATCCCCGAAGTGCATGCACGGTGAACTCGAAGCTCCAACATGGTCAATATCACCTAAATTTATACAAATTACAAGCCTAGGGATTAAAATATGCATAATAAGATGGTGAGGTGGTAGTAGGTGCTCCCTCCTCATTCTCGAGTGACTATCCTACCAAATAAAATAACGATCGTGAAGAAAAGATAGCCCGGCTAATAACCCAAATGGACCTCATTACCAAATATATCATGGGTACCCCAGCTAAGCCTGTGCATGTAATTGTGGACAATGGTGATAGAGTCAAAAAGGAAGAAGAATTTACGACGATATATAAGGAAGAAGTGAAATTTATGAGTGGACAAAGGATGGGTTCTCGGTCAGCCTATCAATGGCAAGCCGAGAATCAAGGTTAAAACCTTGATAAGATGAGAAATAGTATGATCAAGAGAGAGAAAGAGATAAATATTTATTTCATCGTTACCGAGATTTGAAGGAAAGTAACAATGGTGATTGTTATGTACCACTAAATGAGATAGCTCGACCCAAAAAAGTAGAAGGCTCCTCATCCACTTCTAAGGTGGAATCCATGTTGGCTAAAATATTAGAAAAAGTAGACAGCACCGACAAGGACATTCAAAGTATGAATCAAGAGATGCATGAGATGAAACGTGACATCTCCTCTATAAATCAAATGATGTTCTCCCATTCTGCCATAATCAAACAGCTTGAGGCCCAAATAGGCCAAATGTCTACTCAATTGAACCCTCGTCAGAAGAGAGTCTTACCAAGTGACACAGTCTCAAATCCTAAGAACAATGCACATTGTATGGCCGTGGTCACACGAAGTGGAAAGAGATCAATTGTAGACAATGAGGAAGTGGTTTTGTTCCAAAGGAAAAAGGAGATGAAGAAATCAAAGTTGAACATAAAACCCTGTGGGACAACCCAAGGTGGGAAAGACAAGCAATGGCCCTAAGTTGTCAAAAGCCAATATGGAAGGGAAAGCAGTAGAAGTCACTCAAAAGAGGTTGTTACCCAAGGTAACACCCCCTTTCCCACAACGGCTCAAGAAAGTAAATGAGGATTCGAAATTTCAAAAAAATTATTCATGTTCAATAGCTTGTCCATCAACGTACCATTGATTGAGGCCTTAATGCAAATGTCAGATTATGCTCGGTTTATGAAGGAATTGGTTACAAATAAGAGGTGCTTGGATTTGGAGACCCTAGAAGTCTCTTATCATTGTGCAATAGTCACCAACACTTCGGTGATAAAGAAAACAATCCTGGAGCATTCATTATTCCTTGCACTATAGGATTCTACGAGTTCGCAAAGGCATTATGTGATTGTGGAGCAAGTATAAATTTGATGTCATATGCCATTTACAAAAAGTTAGGATTGGGGGTGCCAAAATCCACTAC
>JBDJHY010538689.1:0-16900 GCA_039654485.1 Withania somnifera
ATTATACACATAATAGGGGTAGAACTCATAATAAGTAATACCGCATGATACTCAAAAAGTAAGACAACAACTCCACAATCCACTATACATGAATAGTTTCCATCACAACCTTACGATACTTAAATACCTCTTACCTTTCTAGTCTAGAGTGAGTCACACGTGCATTCAAGACTTACAATCAACCCATTACCTATTCCACTCAAACTTAAACACACCTTGGGTTCTAAAACAATCCGCAAACCGTCCCTTGAGACCCCATATGCACATCTTGCAACATATTCTCACTTAACCAGGAGAGTCTCACTAATCCCGTCTGTTAGAAAACTGCAATAACTATCCAACTCAAAGGAAATACAATCATCACAAATAACCTAAGAACAATTTCTATGAACACCGAGCTAAATACCTTGCACACTATCACCTAGGAAACAACACACCATATCCTTTCTTTTTACCCTCACTAGGCTAATCAATAAATCAAACAAGTGCGGTCTGCACTAGCAGAAGTATCAACCATACCCCTATCAAAGCCTGACACATCTCTGGTGTACCTATAACTGAACCTGATTTCATTACCTTAGTGAATCTAACACAACTGACTATCACTTCAGCATCACCACAACACCAAATCTAGCACAAAACTGCACAAATTGATGAGCTGACACCTAGCCTATGGTGTAAAACTACATTTTCGTGAGGAAATCTTCATAAAGATAAGCAATTGGTGACATACTAAGTAGAAGAACTCCCTATCCAAATGTTTCCATAGATGAACACCAGCACCATAATATTATAATCCATTAAGTCTAAAAGCAATCCTATTTGCCTACAATTACTAGAATCTTCTATACATATCACACTATTGTGAAACTACACCACCATATTAGAACGATCAACTCAACACCTCCTAATACGGTACTTACTATAGACTTCCATCTATAACACCCACAAAGCTAAAAAATTATGAAAACTTGCACCAATCGAGTTTAATATAAATTTGTCTAAACCCTTATGGCACTGAACAATCTAACTCAGGGACCACTGTGCCCATCTACTACTAAGGAAGAAACCCAATTGCAAGAAGAACATATTGACATACTATTTATCAAACTCCGCAGTGACACCATGAATACAAAACTCTCCAAACCTCAAAAACTCACCTGAAACCAATAAAAGCTTCGTAACAGATAGGAAAACAATCAAGACATGGTTCAAATCGACCAACGAAAACAAATCATGCTCAGGTGGATGGGCCGGTGGGTCAATTTTCAACAACCTCTATGATACAATGCCAATACTAAATAACCAGAACATCGGTTCTAACATCGCGATAGAATACAAGCTATGTCTTGTGTCATATATAGCATAGGAATACAACTCTCATTAGCTACCAAAGAATAATCATATATCCTAAAATCTAACAGACAGGGCCAAGACCGTGATCTTGTCACGAGTGCCAAAAGATTAGTGGAGAACAAGGGTAACCTACCCCTACAAGGATATATAATACTACTAACCACGAAATAATTTAGGTACCAGTGAATCTTATTAATTATATAAAACTAGGCCTAGCATCAACATGCTATAAAAAGCTCAAGCCTCTTAGTCAGCTACTTAATAAGGTCTAGCATGCCAATCCACTACTAAAGAATCAATTATAAAGAGACAAGCAATAGCTATCAATCTATGGGCTATTCGCTAACAGTAACACATAGTGAAAATGAAATAATCAGATAGGCATCAAACTCACCAAGGTAAATCAAAAGGTTACTAAGACTATGGGTAACTAAAATCAGTCAAATAAAAGTCAGACTAAATAATAGCAATGAAAAAATTGAACCATAAATCTTCGCATCTGCATCTGCTGAAGTAAAGGTAGCAACACACATAACCTATCCATGAGTAACCAGAAACTGACCCAAACCACCTACCTCAGCACACTGATCATTACCTAAGGCATACCCTTCCAGGATGAACACCTCTAACTAATAATTGAATCACCCCATACTAGGGGCACTCTCTACCACGTTGACCTATTAATCCATAATCATAACACACTAGGTCTTGAGGGAAAACCTTAGAAAGATGACTGGAGCAATCACATTCCAAGCATAACCCCAGTTTCCTACGCTGCCAAAAATCTTTTGGCATAAAATTCGGACAACCCAAGATAAGAGTCACAGCAGGAATACCGCCTGTATTCTGCTCGGAACTCTAAACCCCAACCTTTGGCTTAACCTCAAATGAAATATGTGGTGCAATCTGAATTTCTAGTGATGCCACCTGAATTGGTGGTGACAAATTAGGAGTCATAAACAACCCCGACTGATCTGAATCTCTTGACAAAATATCAATAGTACCACCCATCTAAGCACAATGCGAAGTAGGTTGAATCCTACACTGTTGGGGGAAAGATTATGCATAATAACCCTTCATGCCACACTCAAATCACCTCCCTGATAGCTTATTCTTGATAAAACTACCAAAAGCACCCGACTGGGCACCATAGTTGGAGGATCCAACGTCATGACCATTCACTCCATAAGCCTCCTTGCACAATCTTTCCATAAACTTCGCACGGGCCAACACCTAAACAAAAGAATGGCCTACCATTATCAAGTGCTCCATCACTAGTCAAAGAGAAAATCAAACCATCTTCAAATTTTTATGCTTTATCTCGATCAGTAGGTAAAACTATAGCAGTACGCCCAACCATCTTATAAAAGCAAACCTTATACTTAGTGAAGGACATCTGACCCTAGTGCAGACGCCTGACCTCTCATTGTACCAATGAATTATCACGCCTAACAAGAGGTACTCTACTGATGCTCCTCCCTAACTATATCCAAAATCTCACGTAGCAAACTCTGTAGAACTAGCTAGCGTGGTTGAAAATCCAGTTAGTGCCAAAACTGATGTCAAGTCCACTGTATGACGTAACGGAATATCTGATGACCGTTGATCTTTGGCCGAAACAGATCCTCTACTCACATAATGGGCTCTAGATGTCTCTTCCCCTCATGGGATTCCTAGCTACTGGTACGGAATACTTGCTCTTGCATACGGGAGTATTCAAATGCACTATCTGTGGAAGAATAAATGTGAGCGAATATGTTTAAGAGGAAACATCTAATGAAAAAACACAAATCAAAATTAAAAAGGAGAAGTCATTCCTTAAATGCCGCCATAGCCTCCCGATGATAAGCCACGGATGTGTCCACACTAATCCATAGGACTCTACTAGACATTAGTTATGTACACTGACACCAACGAACCTAAGTTCTGATACCAAATTTTCACGATCATATTTTACGGATCACAGTGGTACCTACTATACCACTTGTAGGAGAACCAACCCCCGTAATCCGTAGCTGAAGCAGAGGACTACTAAATAAATTGCAGAAGAATATCAAAAGTCAAAAGATAATTAATTGTAAAAGTTCTACAGAATGAAATAAACTACCCAAAATTTGGTATCATTATCAAACGAACCACTAAATACAGAAGCAATAAAAATTAAAATAGGTTTAATACAATGGTATCTCTGAAATACATGAAGATTACATAAACCTGCCAAAGCTGAACAAAAGCATGTAAAAGCTAGACGCCAAGCTCACCCTACATCTCTGAATAAAATAGGATCCAAATGAACAACTATCTATATATCACAAATGGGAATATGTACTTGGATCTACACATTGCAAGTGTAGTATGAGTACAAGATGCCGAAGCAACCCATACCCAGTAGACTTCAAGGGCCCACTAAGCACATAATAATAATAAAAGCAGTAAATAATAAAATACAAGAAAAAGGATCACAGAAGTAAATAGTACAATACGAGAAAACTAGCAAATCAAGTACAAATCAAGTGTCACATAGACTGATATCGCTAGCGAGTCACATAACAGGATCACATACAATGAAAGAGAACGTACCCAACAACCTTGCAATAACATATGTGAAATACAACACAATAAATAGGAATAAAAAAAGATTTGAATAGAACATGGTTGGTATATCCGTAACCTCACATGAAAGGATAAATAACTGAATAAGAGTGTAAGGCATTAATCCTACATAACATGAAAAAAAATACCCAATAAGGACAACTAACCATTAATACTAATAATAAAGTAAAGCAATTAAATGCTGAAAAGTCCCCTTGAAAGAAGTGCAGCATACACAAAAATATGCTCACCCATAAGCATCACCATACTACCAGGGGTACACTGAAGAAAACAAGTGTGGAAAAGTAAACATACACATGATCGTAATCAGAACCTCACTTCCCAACTTTTAGAACCACAATGAATCAGAATCTGGAATCTTGTGACTTATATCAATAATATCCTACCGATATCATGTGCCTTAAATAAATAGTTTTGCTGGCATCTTGTTCCTTAAATATATAATATCTACTAGCCGTGCTCAGTAGTTCAAGGTGTACAATGTTGTATCACGCCGTCAAGTATCATCATTATCGTCATGTTTCCATAAATTAGTATCATCATTTTCCACAATCAGTAGTACCATGTGTGTAAAAAAGTTGTACTCACTGTCGTCAAGTCCCAACAATGTACTCACTGTCGAACAAAGTCAGTCTCAAGTCCAAGAATTTATTAGTAAAATATATTTCTCGGTGACAGGAGGTAAACCCTGGACTAAAAAAAGTGAAAATGATATTATCGGGTGCTCGATACAATGTCAAGACTAAAATATTAAAAGATAACTACTTATATCATTATTTAATTATTCTTAATTTATTTTTTGATGCCGCTATTAACTTTATCATCAAATCATCTGCTAACCATCATGGCTCATAAATAAGGTGGTGATACTATCCAGCCTCGATACACTCTCATCGGAGCCTTAGGCTCGACCTCTGGTTCCATGAATTCACAGCATATAAAAAACATCTATATTAATAGTATAACCAAGAATTATCCACATTCTATCCCTTGCACAGTTATCTCTAATCAAATGTTATGTCTGCGGCCCCATATAACTAGGGTGAAAACATATGAATGTCAACATAGAATGGAAGAAAGACCGATACGGGGTTACTTTATAATCTAGCTACCCAACCCATGGATGCTATTTAGTACAGTTATTAGAGCTATATCCCCAGAGATAACCCCATGGAAACTACCTTCCGTCCAATGACAAAGCTCTGCAATATCATGAATCGTACCCCAACTAATATCAAACGTTCTCCGAATGATCTAAAACTTGTGTCATCTTATTATATATATTAATACGAGTCAATGTTATAATTTATACTAAATTCTAGATTGGGCCAAAAGTCGGGCCTTAAACAGGCTTACGAGGCCAACTAGCCAAAACTAAAATTAAATTTTACTACGGGGTTCCCAACGCCATTAGGAATCCATGATCTAAAATTGAGCACAATTCGAGGGCGGATAGGGCTTCAAACACCCCGAGAAAGTTTTAATTAAAAAGGGGGTCAAAGATTCAACCTTTACGAAATTAAACGATAAAATTCAATGAGGTAACGATATTACGAAGTGAAATAAACTAAAGAAAAAATAATTTATCCAATAATACATGAATTAATTGGAAAATTTTTAGTAATTAGGGTCATTAATAGGGAAAAGCATCTATTTTCACAAATTAAAACAGAGAAGAAGACTTATCAATAGTGGGAAAAGATGTAGGAAATCTTCAAAAACTGTTTCATGAATTTTGACGAAATTTCCCAGCAAAAAATCATTGAAGGACAAAAGGAGAAATTGAGAAAAAGGTTGAAAGATAAACTAAAAAATTGAGTTTCTGTTGTCGAAGCGGGATCATGCTTATTGTACAAAAACTGCAACTGTAGAATTTTCAAACGAACCCACAGAATTGAAACGGAGTCCAACAACAACAAACCATATATTTATTTTGAGTGTAAAACACATTCCAGACTCAATGGCATTGTCGAAAGTGGAATCCAAGATTATTTCAGAAAAATGTTGACTAAGTCAACCATTTGGCTAAACCATAATATTTCTAGCAACACCTCAAAATGCGACGACAAGTCTGTCAAATGAACCAACACATCCACTAGCCTAAAATATTCTTTTAGGAGCTGCTGGAAGCGTCAAAATTATGATCCGACACTCCGATCATCATAAACCACTCAAGCCCAATTTAGGCCATAAATATAACTAAAATTCACAATTTGGCATAACTTGTAAACATAAACTCCAAAACACAAACTTAAGGTCAACCTTGACTTTTTTTGGTATTTAGAAGCTAACAGAACTATCGTAATTGTATTGTGAGATTGTCTTGAAGGAAAGTTTACTTTGGTCAATGAGTACTTAGTTTTAGGCTCTAAAATAGGAATTTTCAGATATTTCTCAACCAAGTCGCCAGGGATCTGAACTGTTGGTCCCAACAAGTCATAAATGACTTGGGGAAACTACCAAAATTCTCTAGAATACAAAACATTATGTATTTTCATAAATAATCATGCGGGTAATTACAAAGAAATAAGCCCTGACGGTGTGAGAATAGTTGAACCCTTCCACACAACTAGGGGTATATTGAGTATAACTAAGGTCTCAGTCTTGTCATAATAATTAATGACCGTACTTTGATGAGATAACAAGTCCATGCCCAGAATCACATAAAAATCAACCATATAAAAAAATCAAATAATCCTGAGTCTCAATGCTTATAGAACAGGATCTCAATACACTCTCCGCTTCTAAAGAATCACTTACTAGGGTGTAAATAGATAACAACATAGGAAAAGGCTCACTAACCATATTCATACATAGAGCATAATAAAAAGATACATAAGAGCAGATAGAGCCTAGATCAAGTAAAGCCAAAGTTGGTGATGACATAGAGAAATAATATCTACCAAAACGGCATAAAAGGACTCTACTTCGGGTCTACTAAGTACCTCATATAAATACCAGAGACCACTATCACGACCACCCTACTGAGTACTACCACTACAAAGTTAAGGAGCACCACGACTAGGAGTACTACCACTTGTTACATTAGGTGGAACATCTCTAATAGGTTGTGGAGGAATAGGAGTTGGAGAAATAGCCTGCTAAATAGTAACTCTACGAGGAAACTCAGTTGAGATATTACCATAGTACCACAACTATACTAGTCTAATTTGACGTGAGGAATTTTTAGAACAAAAATGGACACCATGGCTTGAAGAACCACTAACATATATTTGTATTGGTACGGTGCATAAACACTGTGACAAGACTTCCCTAGTTGTTGTGGATGAGAAAGGTCCTGCTCTATGAACTAGAACCATGACTACCCTTTCCAGAACCATTAAAGCGACCTAGAAACAGGGCCTCTTCTCCTATCTACCTCTCCTACTATGGATAAAATCCTCCATTGAAGGGGAATGCTCAAGGATAGTCTAAAAATATATCCCAGTAACAAGTAGTACATCAACAGTGCCACGAATATCTAGGTACACAACCATGAACAAAATGACGAACCTCTACGACTCGGTAGTAATGTAGCTGGCAACAAAAGGATATGATTAATTAAACTCTGCCTCATATTTCCAAAATGATAAAGAAGCCTTCTCAAGACTTAAGAACTCCTCTCTTCTACCATCTCAAATGGTATGAGTGATGTATCTCTCTTGAAATACATCAAAAACATGGTCCAAGTAATAGGAGTGGAGTCTCCTGATCTAGTAGAACAATATGACATCCAATATTTCTTAATGACACCACCAAGATGATAAATAGTGTGTCAATACCATTGGTTTCAATGAGGTCATGTAACCCCACCTAAGAACGATCGATAAAATCTTTTGGGTCCTCACCCGAAAACCCATAAAATCTTGAGGGACTTAGTCTGAAAGATTTACATAGTGCCTTTTGTCCAGATTAATACATAGACAGTTGAGATGCAATGGGAAGAATCACAAACGAAGTAGAATAGAATACTTAAGATGGGTAAACTGGTGTTGAAGGCATCTGAACCGAATACACTGATACTGAAAAAAGAATACTACCGTACACACTAGGTGCCAGAGGATCCATGGAATAAAAAAAGCCTGGGTGGATATCGGCACCTTACCTATTCGATGACCCGGCATATAAAACAAATTCACCATAAACATCTTATCTCAAGCGATGTTGGAATCGATGAAGGCATAAGAGAGAATGTAGCTTGTACATATACCCTTGGTGGCTTTTGTCCAAACACCATGTCAAGTTCTACTAGATTATTTATGGTGATCTACTGGAGGATTGACAATGGAAAACTTATATATAATCTTTATGCTCTAATTGACTCACCAACCGGGGTAGAAACTAAGAAAGGGTCTTGAAGGGTTTAAGGACTGGATCCAAATTTTTCTGCAACATAAAAAGTAAAAATAATAAATTAACCCTTGGATCAGAAGAAAGCATAAACATCATGAGAAAAACCTAAGCATACCAGTGACAACATCAGAAGAATCTTTCTGAACCTGTCAGAAGGTAAAAGCATACAATAGATTTTTCCGTTGACTACTACCAGTGATACCAAAACTTCCCTTTGAAATATTTTTTTCCAAATGAAATTGATGTAAATGTAGGATGTGCTCTATTTCAATGACCCATCGAAGAGCAATCCCTTATCTTTTGTCCATATTGGACACTCCTAACACATCTACGCTTGCCATAGAGATAGTTACCCAGATGGTTCATTCCACAGCAGTTATATGAGGGGTAAGTCATATGACTTTCTAAATCTAGCCCCAGGATTTTGAAACTAGAAATTTCCCTTCATAAAATTGTTAGATCAGTGGGTTGGAGTTGCGGCACTAGTTGATGAAGGTACTATCATAGAAGGCTTATGCTGAAAATTTGATAGGCTACCCCATCAGACCTTTGATGGTTAAAATTGAGTGACTAGTTCTAGACTTTCTGTTCCTCCTATACCTCTCTTTCATCTTTTCCTCCTCCATCTAAGACACATTGATCATAAGTCTTGAGACGTTCTTAACTCAAATAAACATAGTTGTCCTAACTCTTTCTTCATCAATTTTGAGATACCATGAACAAACATGCTCATCTGATCGCTCGGCTCTACGACTACCTCTTGTGCGTACTTGGATAATTGAGTGAACTTGAGGCTATATTCCCTCATAGAAATGGTTCCCTACCTCAATTTATAAACTCTTTAGCCTTAGATTATTTCAACTCTAATAGGAAGAACCTATACAAAAATGCTTCAACAAACTTATCCCATCTATTCATACTTTCATCTCTACCACGACCCTCCTTCTATTAAACCTAATATGAATGTGCCACATCTATAAGTTAATAGGATATAAGTTAAACCCTCTGAACATCAATCATTTGCATTACCTCAAGAATTTTCTTCACCTTATCCAAGAATCATTGGGGTCCCCATCAACCATAGACCTTTTAAATTTAGGTGGATTTAGACAGACAAATTCTCAAACCATGGAGGTGGTTATACCTCACACTGGAACTATATAGGCTAGTCCCCTACGGTAGAGCTGGGTGGGGACTGCTTGTTCATGAGATGAATGATATTTCTAAACTCAGCATTTGTGATATTGTCATTATCATAGGGTAGAGGCTAGGAAACAGATACCTCTAGTGCAACCAGAGGAACCTACTCCTAATTGTTATTCTTAAACCCATACCTAGATTGAAAACCTTCTCTTTGAGGAGGCATATTTTACAAATACGTAAGGCACAAGTTAGAGAGACTTAAAGTCAGACTCTATTGTACGAATTAGAATTACTATTCTTGAATGCTTCGTAGCCTCTACCTTATAAGTGTGGTGCGCTTCGTACCCATAAGTGAGACTCTAATAAACACAACTCTCATACACTTTAGTACATTTTAACCTTGTGCTCCAACACCATGTTTTTAATGCCCTTAGCCTATACCTTGGACAGGACACAATGCAGAGAATTCTAAAGGACCCTTAACTAATCCTTAGTATCTTGCATAATTAATAAACCTTATATAAAGTAATCAAATGTAGTAATATGAACCAAAATGGATAACAACATGTAATAATTAGCCAAAAACAATAGTCCTATCAAGAACTGAATACTAAACACTACGTTTGAATTCCTCTACTACATAATTAGTACTGGCTAGAACATATCTCTAGCTTATAAGAATAAAGTGTTCTAAAAAAAACTAAACTAAGAAGTCTAAAGGCTAATGGAAAACCACCATGGCCCTCAAATCATGAGGATTAAACACAAATGCTCCGTTGAATGAAGATCTAAACTATTTGCAAATATAGTATGGATGTCTTGAATCTACATTGTGAGTGTAGGCAAAACAATATGCATCAATGCTTCTGGAATGTATTGAGTATGTAGGCATATAATACACAAAATATGATCATAAGATAAATACAATAAAAGTTATAAATTCTAAATTTAGGAGATCTAGAATAGGAAACTTAAAAACATAAGCTTTAAGCAAGATGTATACTAAGAGACAACTAAACTATGTGTCACATGATATCATGAAACTAGGGTGCAATAACTCATATATAGTGAAATATACTTTACGAACTAATCATTCAAATATTTAAAATAGTCATCATTCAAATATTTAAAATAGTCATACTTCATTGTGAAACTAATGAATCATGCACCATGATTAATATAATGTAAGACTGAAAGCTAAACATTATAGGAACATGGTTGGGGGTATCTTTTAACCGGAATCAACATGTGAGAATGCATAAGGTCAGTGTGTTAGCCCCTACACTAAAAATAGGTGGTTTTATCTTGCAGAGGATTATACCGTAGGTATAAATGGATCTAGTACTAGACATTATAATTTTAGGCATGACCCTTTTCTAACAGGTTAATGACCCTAGGTATAACCCTCCACTTGTATGTTAATAACCCTATCCTATATTGTCATATAGTTCTAGTACATAAGTCTGACCCTTTACTAGTAAGTGTATGACTCGTATTTTCTTAGTACTCGATTACATTCCAAAACATGCATAACATAACATATATCTCGCTACTTGTATATGATGCATAGTCAAGTTAAAAAATCATAATAAAATACTAAACTTCTAACTATATAGGAACTAGTCATGCCATAGAAAATCATGTAATTGATCATATGATCAAATCATAACCAAGAATGCTAGTTCTAGCCTTAAAAATATACATGTCATGCATATCTTGATCATAAACTTGTAAAACTAGTGAAGCCATATATGAATTTGAGTATAACTTGAATACCATTATGACCAGGAGAAATTATAAATGATTAATAAAATATGTTCATGAAGGTAGATATATCATCGGGAATAAAACATAATAACAAGACCATAAGAGAGAAAAACCTTAGTTCACAGGGAATTAGGAATTTAAAATGAAAACCATAGTTTGGAGCATTAGGATTAACAGAAATCATAGGGAAATCTTTAGTTCTTTATCATAGAGGTGAAGAACCCCAAATCTGAGTCTTGAGTGTACTTATATGAGTTTTTGAGGGATTATGCATAAAAATTGAGGAATTTTCTCTAAGTGTAGTTACTTATATTACTCCTTAGAATAACCAAACTACATATTATTGCACTAGCATGAAAGGATTTTAACTAAACCCAGGACAACCTATATGTCCATCCATGTGGTGAATCTCTTCTGAGGACTTTATAACGAGGCAACGTACTTCTCATACCACCTTGTGACCTACTCAGAAAAGATCCAATCAACTTCCACTTCCCATAAAAATATTTTTAGACTAGATTTTAGCATGGGGTCTTATACATAACAAACTATTATTACTGGAACTTAAGTCCGACTTAGCTTCAGCAATGAGTGCATCTTTTTCTATTATATAATGCTTATTAATTTGAGACATTGAATTCTTAGATACTTGACATCATGGATCTAAGATGCCAAGACCGATTGATATGGTAATAATAATATTGAGATACCATGATACTAAATTATCTGATATATTGAGATTCTAGAGATTGGTACATGGTTGGAATGTCTCCATAGAAACCCTATCTCTAGGTTGTATGCTAGTAGAGGAGGAGAATAGGTCGCATTAAGGACATATGGGCTTTTTCCTTCCTTGGGTCCTAACTACTAGGCCTACATTCACTGGAGAAGTAGTTAAAACATGAACCACTACATCATTGTGTTTGTGTTTGCTTTACCGAACTTATTTTATGTATGAACTCTCTAGTAGTATCGGATACCAGATAGGTGTGTGTGACTTATTTGTTCTCTTAAATTTGTATGGGGGCTCAGAAGGTTTCTATTTTCCTTTACTATTTCATATACAGGTTGTATTAGTTGTAGTTATTAATTATTGATCATCTTTACCCTATGGGATATTTGTGTATATTGATACTTGACATACTTTTCCTTATATGTCCTTTAATTACCGTTACACTGCCCATTATCCAATAGCTTTACTTATTACCTTCCCTGACCTACTTTTGATAGTTACTATTAGAATGTTGCAAGGATCCGGGTATGCCATTCTTTCATTACTTGAGTTCCCCCTTTGTGATTTAGATAGTGATATGTATTTACCATATTCTATCTTTCTTCCTTCATTCTATATAGCTATATCTTATCCTGTCTTACTTTTTACTTTGACTTACTATCTTTACCTTCATGTTATTTACTATAATAACACATTTTATGTGCCCCGTGGGACCTAAAGCCTACTTTCTATTCGTTGCTTTGGCGTCTAGTACTCATACTACATACTACATCTTCTTGGTGCAGATCTTAGTATAAGCCATCATTAGTGATTTCATTACTCACGCCCCTCTCCTATTATCATTTGATATACAGGGTGAGCTTTGGATGTCTAGCATAGCCTACATCTCACCAGCTTTTATTTTTTCACTTTTTGTATTCAATAGATAGATCATGTACTATATTATCATATATCTTATACTTTGTACCTTGTAGTTGATCTGCATATATAGATAAATACAAAGTATTGAGAGATTTTTTTATTGTATCCATATTATTCTGCTTCACTTACTTTTCCCCTCCCTGTATTTTCCTTTTATTGTATTGTGTGCAACTGTACTTTTTAGTGTAACCCATCGCTTATGACTCTGGAATACAAGGTTGGTTTACTACAGGTCGAATATAAGTTGCGATCATGACCTATAAAATCAATTAGTGACACCTTTTAATTAGATCCAGCGATTTTTATCAGTGTCAATCTTATAGATCCAATGCCTAGTAGAGTCCTCCTAATAAGTGCAGAGACATACGTGTCCTATATTCGGCTGGCTATAGTAACATCATAGAAACATACATAATTTTTTTAGTCAGTATCAAGATTGTATCCTTGCTAGTTTTATATAAAACTCATTTGTTTCCTTTGACTCTTCCGTAGAAGGTACACATGTGGTTGATGGTATATATTTTTACCCAGCAGATTGGTTCCAACATAAGGTTGTACCACAGTACACACGAGGATTACAAAGTTGATTGGGACTCTATTTGTACCTCCAACACTAGTTCCTAATAATCTTCCAATAGGCCTGGGGTCATCCCAAAAACAACCAGCTCCACTGCCTACTCTAGACATCATAGTTGTAATATGGCAGTTGCTTATTACATTTGAGGAACTGACAAAAGACGAGGCTTAGACATCTCCCCAGGGGATGTCTTGTGTGTATCCACCTTATAAGAACAACCAACTTCTAAAGATATTCCTTCAATTTAGGTAGAAGTGGGTCCCTGTCCTTCTTAGATTTAACCTATACCAGTTGTTATCCCAACAGTAGAACCTAGGAAGGTATTATAGATTTGAAGCAAAAGCTACCAACTATATTACTTTGATTTTATCCTCTGATGTTTACAAGTTTTCTTACTATATTTCTCGTGATTTCATATTTTCATGTAAGGATGAGTTTAGAAACCTCAATGTTTTAGAGTCATAAGGAGTTGCCTAAAAAACTTTTCAGATGAGGGGCAATAAAGAAATTATGGAGAGTTCAGATGGCGTGTAGGTATGTTGAATTTCCTTAGTTGATATGGTCATATATTTAAATGTAAGGGACCGAATGAGGGAAGATTTTAGGGATATAAAGTTGGTATCGATTTCTAGCTGAAATAAGGCAAGATTTTACCAATTATTAATGCATAGAGTTGATTTTATACCTACAGAGTAGGAGTGAGTCCGTAAATTTTCTCATGGGTTGAGGGGTAGGCACCGAGTGGCTACAAAATTATTGGTTTTAGATGGGAATTATTTTGACACCGTAGTTAATCATATGCTAACTATGGGAATTATTTTGACACCGTAGTTAATTATACGCTAACTATGGAGTCTCTTCATCGCGGGGTGAAATAGTGCAGTGATTAGGGGCCTTGATATTAGGGTAGTTTTTGTAGGTCCCCATTTAGGAGTGGTAATTTAAGCATTAGTAGTTCACACATGGCCAGTCTAGTATACCACTGAATACTTCCCTTCAGATATCAGAGCCGGTTCATCCAACTTTTAGATCACAGTTTTCCAATCAACCATTAAGAGGTAATTCTTAGTATTCTGGTCGGTGTGTCCATTCGTGTTCAGGATGTTGTTCGCGGAAGAGTGGGCCATCAGTTCCATGTTTTTATGATGGTGTTGTATGTCATTGTGATAGGATTTGTCCCTAGAGAGGCATTCTTTAGACAGTTACACAACCAATTTAGCCATTAAGATCAGCATTGCCACCGACTATAGATACGGCATAGAGTAGAGGTCCTTGAGGTGGAGGTCATGGATGCAGGGCCAATAGTCATAGTAGAGGTTCTAGAGGTGGAAACCAATTGTATAATGGTTTTTGAAAACCAAAGGTAGAGGCCTAGGATGATGTATGTCATAGATTAGCCTTAACCTTTTTTTATCTTTGTTGTACTTTATCGTATATATCATTCTACTTTTTCCTTTCTTCTTATTACATAGTGAGCCTTTGTCTATTCCTATAATTATTACATCCCTAGAAGCAGAATCTTTAGTATTGGATTGGGTTTTAAGGTATTGTTTGTTTTTTATTGGAGGGTTTTATACCTTGACCTGCCTTATTTTTTTGGGTATGTTAGATTTTTTATTTATACTAGGCAAGGACTGCTTATATCCTCAACATGATATTTTTTATTGATATGCCAAGACCCTTAACTTTGTGATGCATGATGTAGCCCTATTAGTATGATAGAGTTCTGTTTGCCATGCACTGATAGGGATCATCTCTTGCCTTTATCCTAGGAGGTTGGTGGTTAGAGAATGTCTGGCTTACATGGCTTTACCTTTTTAATGTTACAACTAACAATCCTTCTCCAGAGATTGTGCCTAATACTTTTGTGTTCTTTGATTCTTTTCCTGACTGACCTATCTGGCCTCCCGCTTGAGTATGATAATGAATTTTCTTTTGAGTTAGAGTTGGTCATGTCTTTTTTGTTTACAAATTCCTGTGAAACCTTTTTAGAATTGTTGTGCAGGGTGACCAAGACCTATTTGGACTCCTTCATTATTGTATTTATAGATATTTCCTTACACCGATAGAGTATGGAGGAGTAAGACCAACACTTGAGGGTTGTGCTCTAGACTTTGAGAGAGAATCAACCTTATGCCAAGTTCTCTAAGTGCGAGTTTTTCTTTGTGTCTGTAAAATTATTTGGAAATGTGGTGTCTAAGTATGGGATCATTATATACCCCTCAAAGATTCAGTGATTTTGTGATTGGCTGAGAGCGGGATATTCTTTTGGGGTTCAAAGTGCTGATTGGTTAGCAGGTTACCACAAAAGGTTTGCTGAGGGGTTCTATCGATAGCAGCATGGTTGACTATACTAACTAGGAAGGATGTTCTTATTCAGTGGTACAAGGATTATGAGTCGATTTACTTGAGGAATAAGCCTTTGTTGACATCAACATTAATTTTCACATTGCTGATTGAGAGCTAGAGATTTTTTGTGTATTGTGATGCATGATGTGATGCCATTTGATGTCACATATTTCACTTAAAACTTTTAATAAATGCATGTTGTTGAGTAACTTTTGTGTGATTTTTTGTGTTTTTTGTCTTATTACAGGGTAAATTTTGATTTTTGAACTTTTGTGAGAAAATAGAGTTTTGATGTACCCTCCAGGGAGGCCAGGGAAATTAAGATTGTTTAAGAATCTGCCATCATCCAGAAATGGACTCGTACATCCTTAGACGAATCGTTCATAAACCACCGTCCCAAGCCAATTGATCAGATAAAGAAGGAAGAAGAAAAGAAACAATGGACGAACTTCCCAATCTTTGATGGCTCATCCAACATGGTACCATCTGTTAGAATTTCTACTGCTGGAAGCTGTGATGGAAGAAAGGAGCAAAGAACCACCCAATGGTGGATAATCCATCAAATATGCAGCCCAAAGCTGAGAAAAAATTACTTTTCAACTTCAAAAATTGAACTTTTACCCCTGTACTATAAATATTAGAGTTAGATTATTTTTATTATCATTGAACATTATTATTGATCAAAGATATTTTACATACTATTAAATATTCTCTCTTGCTACTAAAAACACCAAGTGCAAAGTTTCTTTTACTATTTTTGATTGATAATTAAACAACAACTTTGTAAGAGAATTTGATCTTTGTATGATATCTAGAGTAATTCCTCTTTGTTATTGTGTAGTTATCATTATGAGTGGCTAACTCCCCACTATAGGGTTATCTAGGGCTGTGCATATAACTTGGTTCTTGCATCTTAGTAAGTGTATCAATTCATTACCTATATAATTTGAATGATTTTTGGTGGTTCCAAACTACAACTTGCCTAGATCTAATTAGTATGAATTATATGATTAAATCTTTGAGTTTAGATTATGAAAAGAAATTTGGGGTGTTAACCCTCGTCTAATGATTATCATAATAACTAGGAT
>JBDJHY010538800.1:7270-27352 GCA_039654485.1 Withania somnifera
CAAACAAAAAAAAAAAAAAAAAAAAAAAAAAAAAAAAAAAAAAAAAAAAAAAAGAAATAACTTCATGTATAATGAAAACATAGTTAAGAATAATAAAAACTCTATGTTTTAAGGATTGAATATGCCTTAAATTCAAGATACATCACATGTAAAGCTTTATCTCCCAAGTAGCCTTCTAAATAATAAGATGCTCACACTGAACCTTTATAGATAGTATATCCTTATCCTAAACCTTCGAACCGTCCAGTCTAATATGGATACCGGTTCCTCTTTGATGGTCAATCTTGATAAAAAATAATTAAATCCCATTAGATGACATGCAAATAATCAAGAATATACTCCCTCAATAATGAGACATGTAATATTGGCTGAATGCTGATAAAACATGAGGTAGTGTCACGACCTAAAATCTCAGATCATGATGGCATCTACAACCCTCTTGTAGACAATCCTAACCCTACAGACCCAAGCTACGAGAAATAGGCTATTAACTCTCAAAATAACAAATGTAGTAAAGCAAAACATAAACAATACATAATAACAGAAGCCAACAGGGAATCATACAAAACCTAAATCCCAAAACTTGGTGTCAGAGCATATGGAGCTAATATACAGAATATATTGTAGAATCCAAATCTCCTGTAAAAAATGATACAATGAAGGCCTACTACGAACCAAATAAATTAAGCCATAATCAAGGAAATCACGTTCGGATTATACGGTAAAGCTCACCATAATCTCTGTAAATTAGCTAGGTCTACTCCACACAATCACGACATCACTAATAACCACTACCGATATTTGCATCACAGAAAAAGGTATAGAAGTACAACAAGAGTACCAAAAGCGGTACCCACTAGATATCATCGACCGACTAGGCTAAGATAAAATACGAGTAATAAAACAAGGAAGTAAAAAAGGTCGATAATAGTAAAGAAATTGTAAAATAAGCAGTAAAACTAATAATAATAAGAAGAGTAAGATATCAAATGTACCAGTGTAGAATTACAGGAACTAAACATGGTAGATACAGAATACAGAGTCCAAAATTCGAACCCCAAAATGATGTATGGGAACATACCCGTGCTTCAGCTTAGTAAAATCCACTTTTCATGATAGTGTATACACAAGGAATATGAATAAGGATTGAACAGAAGGATAAAACTAAATACAGAAAAAGAAATAAACACACAACAACCTACCGGTGTCCTACTATCACGACCCAATCTCTTGGGCCGTGATTGCATCTACATCCCTCCTATAGACAATTCTAACCCTACAGCCCAGAGCTACGTACGATGGGCTATCACTCTTAGAATGAACAATACCGTAAAGGAAATAATAGACATTGGTTCTGCATGTATTCTAACTACCTTACAAATATATAATTCAGCAACCTCTCTGCACCCCAAGTCGAACAGGTCAGTAGGAAGTGAACTAACTTGGCCAACCAATCCACGATTAACTACATGCAATCTAACCCTCTAGAAGTACATGGAAGACCTATAATAAAGTCCATAGCAATCTGCTCCCACTTTTACTCAAGGATAAGGAGCCTCTGCATCTCACCGTCCGACCTCTGGTGTTCGAACTTTATTAGCTGACAGTTCAAACATCGAGACACAAAGGATGAAATAGACCTCATCATACCTTGCCACTAGTACTGCTACCTCAAATTGAGATACATCCTTGAACTACCCGTATAGATAGAGTACCTGGAGTAGTGGGCCTCATACAACATAGTCTAAATCAGGTCACCAACCCTCAGAATAGCAAGGAAGCCATGAACCCATAATACACCATTAGCATCTATGCTAGACTTATAAAAATAACACAATATGAACCTCTCTTTCGACTGAACTTGACGTGGGTCCTCATACAACCATGGTTTCTGGTAAATCAAAGACGATCTGGGCTCAATACAGGCAATATGTAATGGCCCACTCGGTTATTTCCTTGCATTTCATCTTCTCCTGTGTGTAGATCTATTTTGTAGTTTCCCTAGGTTATTTATAACCTGATGGGATTTCTAGCTCGGTGCCTAGTGACTCATTTTCTCATTATCTCAGTTTCTCCATTTTGAAGTTTTAATTTTGAAACAGTGGAAAACAAGAGTGAAATAGTACTAAGCTTTCTCAAAATTGTATTTCAATAGTATTGTTAGCTATGGAATGCTGACTTTGGTCTAGGTAGACCATAAATTGTGTCTCGAGCTTTGCATTTTGAGGTTGGGTGGTTTTATGGAAATTCAGCACAATCAAATTTCATTTTGGAGCCTGGTCGTCTTTTGATGATCGGAGTATCAGATTGGGTTTTACTTTGATTAAATCAGGTTTGGAATATTTATTTTAGGCTAGTCGAGTTATTGGTTTTCTTCTCGAGGTTTTTATTGCTATTTTAAGGTTGTGCGTGGAAGTTGTGAACCTTGGCCTAAGGTGTTTACTTAGTCAACATTCTTTAAAAAGGGTCTTGTATCTCGATTTCTTCTACACCATTGAGGAATATTGTTTCGGGTATGCATGCATTATTTGTTTACATATTTTGGTTTTCAAATGCATTTTTGGTGTTGTTCTGGGCCATCCTACTATTGTAAAATTTTTTCCATAAAAACTGCATCTGGTGCAGGAATGTTCCTTCTTTACCATCGTGAAGCCTACTCGCGCGATTGTGATGCCTTGTTCCTCTACCCTACACAATTGTGATCCTCGTCACATGATCATGATGCCTTGGAACTCCACCCTGCATGATCGCAACCCAATCTATAAGATCACGATGCCTGATAGCCCATGTCATCGTAATCGCGATCCTTGCCCACACGATCACGATGAACAAAGGCTTGGCAGTACATAAGTTGTTTTCTCGAATTTTCAGATCACCTTTCTCATTTTCTATTCAGTTGTTCCTATATATAGGCTACATTTTATGTTCCAAACATAGCTAAAGTGAAGGAAAGTCCCTCCCCAAGATCACCCTCATTCTCTCTCACGTTGGTGAGTCGTTCCTTCTTTATTAATTCCGTTAAATCATTGGTCTTTCTCCATTGTTGGTCTTTGATCAGTTACGGGTGTGTCACCCTTTTCTTTCTAGTTGAATTACAGTGTAATTCTTGTATTTTTTCTAGTTAATTCTTAGTGTCTAGGCGACACCTTACTCCGGTTGTATATTTCTCCTATTTTAGCTTATGGTGTTTATCCAACGTTTTTCACTTTTAATCATACCGCTTCCAGTCTGTTTTGAGGAATCTCTGATTGTTCGTTTAAGGTTAAAATCAAACCATATGTTCCTTTAGTTGAGCCCTTCAATCTGGTATTTTTAGTTTAATATTTTGGGTCGTGGGGCTCACCGGCTTATTTTGGGGCCCATTTCCCAGCCTGGGTTGCTAATTGCAACATAGGTCTCTTTGTTCCTATTTTGACCCCTTGGCTTAGATTTTGTTTAGTTTTGGGTGGTACTGACTGTATTAGAGCTTCAGATCCACGGAGTGTACACCCTGAGGATTTTCGTCGATATCCAGGTAGGCTAGGTTTATTTTGTGCATTGTAGACTCGGTTAATATTATTATGCTTATGACATGGCTGGCTGTGTAGGCTGGGTTATTTAGGTTGATCCTCGTTCCTCTACTTTTCTTAATTGTTGGATTTTGAGGTCCCGTGAGAGGGCATAGAGGGTGAAGGGTTGCATTCCTAGGTCTTGGCCCACCATGTGGAGGTCACTGGCTTCAAAATTATTTCATGTGTTATGCAATAGGTGTTGTGAGATAAACTCTTAGATTGTGGTCTTTGGCCGATCCTAGACCCCGGTTATTTCCTATATTCACTGTTATTTACTTTATTACTTCTTTTTCAATAATCCTCTGTATATTTACTATTTGGACCGTTATTGGCACTAAAGGGCTGGGCCCTCATTTTGATATTGGCACTAAAGGGGTTGGCCCTCATTTTTATATTTACACTAATGTGATGGGCCCTCATTTTGATATTGGCACTAAAAGAATGGCTCCTCATTTGACATTGGCACTAAAGGGCTGGGCCCTCATTTTGTTACTGGCACTGACAGAGGGTGTGCCTCGAGGTGGGTACTATTTACTTTAATTTCTTGCGCCCCTATATATTTTCTTTAGTATGGTGTGTAACCACCGGGATTAAGGGGGGAGTTATGGTGGGTTTTGATGTGCTATTTTTGCCTACCGGTAGGATGGGGCGCCAGGTAGGATGTATGCTGTATTGGTTGTACTTACTGGTGGCATGGGACATCATAGGTTCTCTATGTTTACTTTTATCATGCATTTAGTAGTATCCTTCTATTCGATCCTTATTTATGGATCTTGCGTACATGGTATCATGATTGGTGCGATTTGACTGGCCTGGAGCACAGGTATGTTTCATTGCCTCATTGCGAGTTTCGGATTTTGAATCTATAGTTTGTATCTATCATGTTTAGCTCCTATAGTTTTATAATAGTACATTTGATATCTTACTCTCCTGATTAATATTAGTTTCCCTGTTTCCTTATTATTTTTGTACTATTACCGACATGTTTTATTTCCTCGCTTTATTACTCTTATATTATTCTTCACTCAGTCGATCGATGATGTCCACTAGGTAACTTGTTTTGTACTCATGCTGCACTTCTGTACCTTTTTCGTGGTGCAGATAGAGACAGGGGTTATTAGCTTCGCGCTGATCATATGGAGTAGATCCACTTGACTATGGAGATTACGCTGAGCTTTATTGTCCGAGCCGACTGTGGTTTCCTTGACTTGGCTTGTTTCATTCAATCCACAGCAGGCCCTGTGTTTATCTTGTATAGTAGCTCCGCATGCCACTGACACTAGGTGTTGGAAATTGATTTTTGTATGATTTCTTATTGGTCTCCATTTTTTGTGTATTATTTAATGTTTCCTTCATGGCATTGGTCATTTTGAGAGTCATAGCCCATTGCGCGTAGCTCCGGACTATTGGGTTAGGCTTGTCTACAGGAGGGCCGTAGATGCCATTATGGATTGAGATTTTGGATTATGACACAATAACTCGCTCTGGCACTGAAAGGTCCAACCTAACCATCATGTTGGCCAAGAACTGTACATCCTGAGCTAGCAGCCTCGTATGAACAAGTAATGCATCTAGGCTACCCATACTCACCACCTTCCAACTCAAAGCATCGACAACCATGCTATCCTTGCCTAGATGGTAGAGAATAGTAAAGTTATAGTCTTTCAGGATCTCAACCCACCTCTACTGCCTCAAAAAAAGCTCCTTCTGACACAAAATGTACTCCAAGCTGCGGTGATCCATGAATACCTCACAGTGAACCCCATATTAGTAATGCCTCAAGATATTAAGCGCAAAAACTACTACCGCCAACTCCAAATCATGGGTGGGGTATTTGTGCTCCTGATCCTTTAGATGCCTTGATGCATACTCTATGACATGACCCTGCTACATTAGAACATAACCTACACCGACACCCAAAGTGTCAAAATACACAATGAATGGATGGCCCTTAACCGGTAGAACCAGAATAGGAATGGTAGTTAGAAACTCCTTCAGTCTCAGAAAGATGGCCTCACGCTCAGCTGATCACTGGAGGGGCACCTCGCATTTATACTTCTAGACTGGATTTCAACAAGGAGAATTTGATTTTAACTAAAACTAATAGCACCCAAGAGAAACAAAGAATAGAAAACAGGTAAATGTTCAACAGGTGCTAGATGTATATGATATATTCCAGTTCCCTAGACAACATCAATAAACAGTATTAAGGAGCACTAACAATATTATTAGCATGCAACAATCAAATTTGGATTTCAAGTTCTTTAGGTCATGCTAGTATTAACACGGTACAGAAACATAGTACTTAGCAACAATCTACATAGTCATGCACATAAAGTATTTGAATTAAAGCACACATGCAAAACCAACATTAGTCACTCTTTCAATATAATGTCCATTGATTATGAAATTAATATCTAAGTTATTCATATGAGATTTCATGTTATCCTCCTAGGAAAAGGTAGATTACACTTAAGAACAACCAACTATATTGAAATGTTATTACACAGTAAATACAAGCAACTAGTTGACTATCAAAATTATACTAAACCAACTCATCATGCAGGGAAATATAAGACGAAAAGATAAAACAAACTCATTTTATAAAAGTTTAGAGGCTTGGTCAAAAATTAAAATAATCATTCTTGCATTCTTATGAGGTAAAAAACAAATGGACCCTCAACAAAGCATAAAGCGACTCCAAGGGAATTCAAATTTCTGTTATTTGATTAAAAAATATTTAAGACATAAATATACCAAGGCAAGACCTTCAGATTTATACATTAGGAAGATTTAAAGTGAAAGACAAACTCAAGACATTTACAGCATATTTTGATTACTCAAAATAGACTCTAACCCTTCCAAGTAGGTTCTACAATTTAATGACAAAACTGTGGACACCTAAAAAATTTTGACATTTTAAATAGACATTAGATATACTAGGCAGACTTAACATATATAGAATAGCTTCCCAGTACTCGAAATAAGTTTGATCTTTTAAGGAAATTTCCAGTTGTATCCCATTACAATATCATGCAAGAGGGATTCGGTCTTAGAAAAGAGAATACCTGTTGAAAGCTTTTAAGACTTATAAAGTAGACGCGTAATATTTTATATACTTGTTTATAGCATACCTAACAGAAGGGTAATCTTATCTTTTATCATAAGGTCATATTTAAGTAATATATCTAACCTATACATTGTCGACCTGAAAAGCAGGTGGTTTCACACAACAGGAAAATCACACAATGGTAGAACTCAAGAATCTCATAATCTTTAAATAGATTCAGAAATCCAAAAATCATTTTTTATCTCATTTGTAAGGAAAGGATTTCATGGAAGGAAGATTATAGTTGAAACAATCATCATTCAAATGATAAAATAGGGAATCATGCATACATCAAAAAGGATAAATCTTTAACAATCTGAGTCTATCCATATTACTATGAGACTTTGATTAACTTTAACATGGAAATAAATCTTGGATTCCATTCTAACTAAGAAATATTTAACAACGTTGAGGTCTACAAAGTTTTAGTGATGAATTGCTACTATTAAGGTCCCACACATATAGGTACATACAAAAATACTTAAAATTTAGGAAGCCAGTTTATACATCATAAGTATGATTGAGTTAATAAATAACTTAACCATCACAACACCTCTAAAAAATACAGTAAAACATCAAGTATGAATGAGAATAAAGTTGGACTTTACTGAATAGTAAGCGAATGAAAATCATGTTGTAGTAAATAAAGGACAAGGTTGATAAACAAGAATAGGTTTATTCTGTCATGCAATTTTAAGCTGAGCATCCTCTGCTTACAATTTCTATGAATCTAGCATATATGCTTGATATAAAGTGAAAATAAAAAGAAGTGGAAGCATGAACCACACGAGAAAGGGATTAAACAAACTCAAATGTATCATAAACAAATTTCTACACATGATTTAACTTCTAAAGGTACATTATTCAAAAAACAAATTTTCTTAGGTTAACCCTTTGTATACATTTTCATATTTGTTAATTTGAAGAAGGGATTAAATAACCAACCTTCTACACTCATCAAGACTCAAATAATAATTAACCACAAAATTCAGAAATAGACATGAGTAAAGTTTTCTAGGAAAAAGTAGTGGCCAAAGAATCATATGAAAATTCCCATATATTAGACTTAGCATATATCACCTTCTTAGCCTAGAATGCTCATAAAACATAGAAAACTTAGTTCAAAACCCTCTATCTTGATGTTGATCTTACTAAATCTGATCACTTTAGTCTATTCATTCCACTTCAAAAATATAATTTTCAATCTTTCAGTTAGATTCTAGATATGAAAAACTAGCTTATCTAGAGTTAATAACATAGAGAAGATAATAATGTAAGAGTAACAATTGGTAAATATTGTTAAGTACTCAATCTACGCTCTAGTCTAACAAGAAGAGTCATCATCATTCACAAATTATGCTTCATTCGAACAATACTATAAGCGATGATTAGGTCAAGTTAAGCTATTGCTTGACTATGAAACACTACTGAAGATTAGCATATTCCAAAAGATCATAATAACAAAAAGAATGCCAATTAACACAAGCCACAGGTTTAAACATTATTTTATAACCCTTTTAGGCTAATATTCACATATACTGGAGCAGATTAATGATGTTACATAGAATGATTTGCAAGAAATAAGGTGAAACCTTACTTAATCTTAATAATTTAAATGTACACTCAAACATGTGTGATCACATTGGATAATCTATATTGGAACATCTGAGTCTTACTAGTAAAACAAACAATTTCATAATCACACTTCTTGGGCTAACATAGTATTATGAATAAATTTAAAACAAAAATATAGAGCCACATTATCGTGAGTACCCTATATAATGTTAATCTATTAATACTAGGTAAACTCATTTAATTATTCTTTATGCTATACATAATAATAAAGGATTTCATTAAGGCCACAAGTCCTCGGTAGAACTATCACATGCTTAAATCATAGACAAGGTTCACTCCATTAGAAAAGTAATCAAGGCATCTAATATTTAAATGATTATCTACATCATGACTTATCAGTTAGGAACATTAGTCAATATAGGGAATAATCATGCATTCAGAAGTTGTATAAATATTGTTAAAGCAGAGATATATTCAAATAAGAAAAAATAAAAAATTAGATAATGTGCTCTTTCAAATATATAGTTAAATTGTAGATAACATATTAAATGACAAACGGATGTCGAATATCCCATCATCAAAAAGACATCATTTCAAACCACAAGTGAAAGAAACAGTGTAGAATCATCTAATATTCATAACAAATAGATAGCACTTAAAAATAATAAAATATGATGAAAGATTTTAAATTTTATGGTGAAGAAAACTAAGACTACAAAGAGGATGATTCACTGTATTTTCTAAACACCTTCAAAAAACTGAACCGTGGTTCCCTTATACATACAAGGAATTCCCTTTTGAATAAATGTCGGGAATAGGGAGCATTCTGATTTTACCTCTATGATTATAAAATGTTGAACTTATGTAATCATCTAGAAAACTAAAAATATGAGCCTAAATCTTGATTCTCTTTAGTTATTTTTGACTAAGAGACCTAGCCACACTAAAATTTTCCCTACTTTCTATATTATTAGTTGCTTCTCTCAATTCAATACCACTAGATTCTCTTAGCTAGATCTTAAATGATTCCCTAAATATAAACATAAAGGTTATTTATAGAATAAAATTAGGGAAACAAAATAAGGGGGCGGGGGACTTGTGGATTTTGAAATCAAAATGAGTGAGGATAGAGAAAATTACAGTTTGGAAAGATTCAAGGAGATCTTAGAAAACTCCAACTCATCAAAATCATACAACAATGAGAGGATGATGTTGTTGTTTGTCTGTAGGAAGTTATGAGGAAGAAGTCGAGGGGAAAACATGTGTCAAATTTTTGTTCTCTTTTTTTGTTCATGCAACTGAAAGTGAGGGAAAGTATTATGTTAGTGTATATTATTGGGAATATTTGTGAGGAATTAACGTGAAGATATGTGTCGGCTGAAGGAAATTCTGGCCATAAATAGTTCATGATAGACTGATTTTTGTAAAAATTTATTCATAATTAGACAAATTGAACTAATAATAAAGATGAATATGATGAATTAAATTAAATTAATTAATTTATTTCTTAATAAAAAAAGTTGAAAATTATCTTTTCAAATAAAATTATTTTTAAAAAAATTAATAATATTAACATGATTTTAATTGATTTTGCAAAAATAGTGAATTTAGTCAAATTCATCACAATTCCAGGAAACACTATTTAATTATTTCTTTAAATAATACATATCAACACATACACCATATATTTAATATACACATGTTTTTTGTAAAGATGACTTTTTTTTTATTAAATTTCGAAAATAATTCTTCAATTTCACAAATCAACTACTTAAATTTTTTTTAGAATTAAAAGTTCAATAATTAATATAATATTGGAGAGTCAAAAGTGAGTGTCAACAGATTCCTTTTTGTTGATCGAGGGTCGATGCAAAGGACCCTTGGTAGAGAAAAATTGACAAACTCAAGTTTGACTAACCACTCGATTTATCTTTTGAAAGAAGGGGTTATGGTGTGGACGTGAAGAATTATGGCAAGACCTCAGAGTTCAGTTTCCTAAATATCTCAGGTTACATGAAAATAGAGGTCATTTGTAGTTCAATATGCTAGACTTTAAGCATAATCTCAAATATTATGAAGCTTTCGGTTTAATTTTTTGTTGAGACCAAAAAACTAAGAGATGGGAGATTTGGAAGGGGTTTGGATTGTAGTTTACTTTTCATAGGGAGCCCATCCTACATATCCCAAGACTAGAGAATCAGGATAATTTTCGTTTGACTCAACTGGTAGAAAAAACAGTCTTCTTATGTTATGAAAACCTTTGGATTAAGGTGCGTAAAAAGTTAATTGAGCTTGAGAAAAAAGACTTAGGACAACTTAACTATTGATTTGACGTGCTTCACACCCATGAATAAGAGCTAAATGGATATAATTTCCAAAAATTTAGGTGTATCATAACCCAAATGTGTAAGACAGAAAACTTTATCCAAAACCGACACTCCTTCTCGGGCGAAATTTCCACTATGAGCCAAGGAATTACTTTGGAAGCAAAATAGAAACTAGAAAGACAAAAGCCACGTGAAATTTAATAGGGGTGTCATTTGATAGTGGTGAAAATATATCCTCAATTCATGCCTAAATAGTTTGACATTCCTCTTGGGACTATGTCCTTGTTTGCAGCTAAGAAAAATTCTACATTATGCTACATTCAATTTGGTGCAATTCGCACCCGTGGTTGATTATTTCGAGATTTTCATCTTTTCATATCCTTTGATAAAAACTTATTAAAAGTAACATTAGTAGCAAGGTATTTTACCAAAGACAAGAGAAATTTCGTACCTCTTGTCTTTGTCATCTTTGAAGAGGAGCTCATTCCAATACTTTGAATTGTAACTTTTTCTCGGGTTGATTGAGTTGAGCATAGTGGATTCCAAAGACTTTCCATAAATTTGAAGTAAGATGCATGGTAGTATCCAATGACTCTCCATGTTTTAAACACATATAATGCCTACCAACCTTCAATGACTATCCGTGTATTTAAAACAAATAATGTACTTTAGTTTCCATCGACTTGCTGCAAATTTTAATGTAAATAACGTGCGTCGGTCTCCACCGACTTTCTACAACTTAATGAAAATAATTTATACTAGTAACCACTTACTTATTGAGACTTAATGCAAATAATGCACACTAATATCCACCCACTTGCCACGACTTTAACAAATGTGCATTAGCCTCCAATGACTTACTGCATCCTTAACTGGATTCACATTACCCGACAACGAATTATCGCGACTTTAATAAATGTGTGTTAGCTTTGAATGACTTATCACATATTTAAATAGGTGCATATTAGCCTCCAAAGACTTATTGCATCCTTAAATAAGTAGTGTTCGTTAGCCTCCATCGACTTATCCTATCTTTAAATGAAAAATGTGCATTAGTTTTCACCAACTTGCTGCGAATTAAAAAAAAGTAATGCATATTAGTCTCCACCAACTTGCCGAGGGTTAATCCAAACCATGCATGCTTGTACCCACCGACTTACCGAGACTTAATGTAGATAATGCATACTAGTCTCCACAGAATTGATGCTACTTGACGCATATAATGCACACTATTCTCTACTGAATTGCGACTTAATGCAGATAATGCACGCTAGTCTCTACCAACCTGTTTCGAATTTAAATAGGTGTTAATTGGGTAAAGGGTACTTATATACTTATACTAATATCCGGCTATACAAATTGAAGTTGATTTCACAAGTACTGGGCTCCATGGTGAGGGTGAGTTATCCTCCAGGGTTATTTGGGGTTTAAACTCTAGTCGATCGGGCATGGCATACATAGGTTACCTTGTTCTTTCTTGGTTTTTTCAATGAATATTTTATTACTAGTGAACCATAGTTTCACATATGTTGGTTCTTTAGATGATTCCATCCTTTCCATCTTCTCAATTTTTACCCTCATGGTGATTATGTCATCAGTATATTGACATCCATTAAATGGATATGATTCAATTGATCATAGAGAGGAATGAATAAATCAATAGGATATACAAAGGTGTCCGACAACGGGATAAATAGGATCTATTAATAGGATATAAATTAATTATTGTCAAATAAAGTTTGTATATAGATAGGTAAAAATAAAGATCCATCAATTGACTTATAAGGTAAATACACATTGGAAAAATAAGTGCACATACCTTAAATTGATGAATAAGGATCCATTGATATAATTTAAATAAATAGAAAAAATATACTCCCTTTGATAGGCTGTATGAATAAGGATCCATCTATAGGATATAAATATATTTGAAAATAAATGCTCATCCCTTGATAGGAAAAATAAGGATCCACCGATAGGACAAAAAATAGATTAGAAAAAATATGCGCTCGTCCATCAAAAGGAAGAATAAGGATCCATCTATAGGACATACATATGTTTGTTATTAAATGCCTTCCCATTGGTAGGAAGAATAAGGATTCATCTATATGATATAAATATGTTGGAAGAAGAAATGAGTGTTCATCGATAAGATGTAAATAGGTTGTAAAAATAGATTTCATTCCATCAATAGGATAAATAAAGATCCAATGATAGGATATAAAAAGGTTGGAAAATTAAATATATGTCCATCGATTGGATGAATAGGGATACATTGATAGGATATGAGTTGGTATGTCATGGGGATGACTGGGATACATTAATAGTGTATGAGTTGGTCCATCAGGGGGATGAATGGGATCCACTGATAGGACATGAGTAAGTCTGTTAGAAAGATGATTGGGATCCAATTGATAGGATATAAGTCAGTCTATCTAGGGGATGATTGGGATCTGTTGATAGGATGATTCTGTCCTTCGATGGGATGAATGGGATTTATCAATTGAATATGAGTCGGTATATCGATGGAACAACAGGATTAATCAATTAAATACGAGTTGGTCAGTCATGGATATGATTGGGATCCGTTGATGAGATATAAAAAGGGAGTCCTTTTAACTTGCTGTCTTAACATCTCTTACATCTATCGGCACCTACTCTCAAAGTAGATTATGAATATTCACAGTGTAGCTTTTAACTAGTGATGAAAGTAAATAACCAAAATTAGATTTAGAGCACATTCAGGGCATGTAGAGAGTGACTTTATTTTCAATACATCATGTTCTCAGGAAGATTTATGACTAAATATCTATTTACCCAAAAGGAATACATATGATTTACTCTCGACCAGTGGACATGGGTTATGACTTAGCAGGGATCATTTTCCTAGTACCTAGGGATCCTTATGAGGTGCTTTGATATGTTTAAATTTTTTTTGCACTTTTTAACATCTCCTGTAGATCATGGTATTTTATGTCTTTGGAAGGAAATATCATCGCTTTACAAGTCATTGGAAACTCCTAATAACCTTTGACCTCTTTACATATCATGTGTAGCCCAATATAATCTTTCTGATAAATGCTTTGACGTGTTTTGTTAGTATGGTAATCTTTGTTCCAAAGATCTCCTAGAATCATAGTTGAGGACTTTGAGATGCTTATTGGAGAATTTCATTAAAAATAGAGACATTTGAAGTTGTCTCTGAACTCTTGTAAGATATATGGAAATTTTGAAGCCTTCCTCAAAATTTCTTCCTGTCATGACCCAAAATTCGGATCATGATGGCGTCTACATCCATCTTGTAAACAAGCCTAACCCTATAGCCCAGAGTTACTCACAATGGGATATAGACTCTCAAAACATCCAAAAAAATTAAGAAAGGGTATAAGCAATAAATAAGGAGCGGAAGAAGAAGAATTGTACATAACCTAAATCCCAAGATCTGGTGTCAGTGGCGTATATAGATACTATAAAGAATAATCAACAGGTACAAAATACATGGTAGCCTATGTAAAAGACAATACAAAGCAGGGCCTGTTGTACACCGAATAAAGAAAGCTAGAATCAAGGAAATCACGGTTGGCTCGGACGACAAAGCTCATCGTACTCTCCACAATTAGCTAGATCTACTCTGCACGATCATTGCGCCTCTGATAACCCCTGCCAGTATCTGCACCACGGAAAAAGGTACAGAAGTGAAAAATGAGTACCAAACAAAGTACCCAGTAGATATCATCGACTGACTGGGTTAAAAATAAAAAATGAGATTAATAAAAGGAGAGGAAGTAAAACAAGTCTGTAGTAAGGAAGCAGTAAAACTAATAATAAGAAGAGGGGTATGATATTGAACGTGTCTGTATAGATTTACAGGAACTAATAATGGTTTATATAAACCATTGAGACCAGTATATGAAACTTAAAACGAGTAAGGAAACATACATGTGTGCCAGCTGAGTAAAATCCCACTAGTCATGATACCATATACGTATGAACCATCAATAAAGATCGAATAGAAGAATGTTGCTAAATAAAGACTATAAAGGACACACACAAAACCTACCTGGCATCCTATCCCATTAGTAAGTACAAACAGCACAACAAAGTCTACCTAGCGCCCTATCCCACCGGTAAGCACATACAACAAAGCAAAACCCACCGTGGCTCCCCCATAAGCCCCGTGAGCAGACAACATACTAAGGAAATACACAAAGGCACAGGAAAGTAGAGTTGAACAGGACCATAAGAGCTAGTAACTAGGGCCTTGCCCTTATAATATTAACCTTAGATACACACACCCCTTGTGTGTCAATAATCAGCCTCTAACACACACCCCCTGTTAGTGTTAATAATCAATCTCGGACACACACCCCCTGTCAATGTCAATAATCACAGCCTCTCCCTTACAACATAAGTTCTACATCTTTGGGCCTCACCCCCTATCAGTGATATATAAAAGTGTCAACACATCAGTAGTAATAAGAGAAATAATAATGAAATGGAAAGTAAACAGAGTCTAGGATTAGTAAAAAGGCAAAAAACTAAGAGCTCATCTCACCACACTCGTTGTGCGACAACTAGAATAAATCCCAAGGTTTGTGGCCTCCACCCCATGGGGTCAGGACCCAGGCATGCAACCGTTCACCTCTATGCCCTCTCACAGGGCGCCGAAATCCATCGAGGATATAAGAAGAAATACAAATATTGACCTAAGAACCCAGCCCAAAATACTAGCCATATCACTAGCATAAATATAATAACCCAGTCTACACTATATATAACTAAACCTAGCCAACTTGGATGCTGGTAAAAATCCCCAAAGTGTGCACATAGTGAACCCGAAGCTCCAAACCAATTGATATCACCCAAAACTAAAAAAAACTATAAGTCTAGGGATCAAAATATGAATAATATGATCCATATTGTAAATAGCAACCCGGGTCAGAAAAAGGTGTTATAGGCTGAAAGAATAAACTAAATACACTAGCGTGTAGCCCTTAGCTCGAGGAACTCATTGTCCAAATTTGATCTTAAGTCAATAATGTATCGAAGGTAAAATGATGTCTAAAGTAATTATATTAAAAGATTTTTATAATTAAAGAAAAGCAGAAATAACAAGGATTACCAGGACAACAAGCACCACGAACTTCCACGATCACCCATGCAACTCCCCTTGACTTAAAACATTAAAACACCAGCTCAAATCTCCCAAACAAAGCAAGGAACTGAAGAGGAGAAAGATGGAAAATGTTGGGAAGAAGCCCTATTTATAGGCATACAAACACTAGGGGAGATGGTGCACCCTGCATATTGCTCTATATGTAGATGATTGTGGCTTGTCTGTCGCTGTATTATCTAATATCTGAAGCTTCTTCCACAATAGGTCTCCTAACACGGTAGTTTAGCGGTTGCACGGGAGGTGCCTACTGTTGTGAAATAGCGTGGGAAATAAGGACCAGCAAAGAATCCTCCCCTAAACCATACCTAGCTAGATGGGGGAATGTCCTGATCCATGGAAAATCCTCTGGTATGTGCCATCTGCAAAAAAGTGAAGTAAAATAAGTTCTCAGAATTGTGGGAATATCAACACACGATAGGATTCAACAAAGAACAGTGTTTCCTAAGGCACCCTAGACTTCCAAAGATTTGATGTGGATGTCTACGCACTGATCTGCAGGATTCTACTAGGTACTTGCTCGAATGTCATAGAGATCGGTGAACCTAGGCAAAAATACCACTCTAGCATAACCAAAAATTCAGATCATGATGGTATCCATAAACCTCCCGTGGAGAAGCCTAACCTAAAGGCCAGAGCTCTACATAATGGGCTATATGCACTCGAATTATCAAACATAGAAGAAAATCATAAGAAGATAGAGGTAAAAGCAGAAGCAGAAGAAATACGTTTAAAACACAAATCCCTAAAACCTGGTGTCAATGGCACATTGAGCTACTACACAATGTATCTGCAGGATAAGATATGTACATAGCAACTCCTACAAATGTAAACTTACATAGAGCTTGCAATAGACAAAATAAATATGGCAGAAAACCAATGAAATTATGGTCAGCTCAGATGAAAAATCTCACTGTAATCTTTGCAACAAGATGTATCTACTTTTCATGATATAGGAGTATCTGATAACCCTTGTTGGCATCTGCACCACGAAAATGGTATAGAAGTGCAGTATGAGTACAAAACAAAGTACCTAGTAGGTATCATAGGCAACTGGGCTAAGAAATTCTGAGCAAGAAAAATAGGTCAAAGATAGTAGGAAAGTGGTTAACTAACAGATAATCTATAAAGGTTAAGATGTCGAAGCGCGATACTATCCACATGGTGTAAATTTAGGTCTACAAGGAACTATAACATAGCAGACACGAATGGTAGTAACCACACCAAATACCTGAAATTGAAGTAAGGGAACGAACATGTGCTCCAGCTAAACCAGGACCCAACTAACCATATGTCTATATATATATATATATGTACACCATAAATAAAGGACCGAAAGGTAACAACAACGTTTCGGAGAAAAAGTAAACATAAAAAACCTACTTGGTGCCCCAACCCATCAGTAAATACAAACAGCACAATAAAACCCACCATAACTCCACCCTTAAGCCCAGTAAGCACAAACAATACGAATGTATTACACGGGGCTGTAGGAATGTAAATCTAAATTAATTCCTATCATACTATGGGCCTCTTTCTCAGTGCAACATCTCAGGTACTTACGCCCCTTCTAGTACAAAACTAAGGGTCCGCACCTTGAAGGATCATGCCTCAACTCAAGTCCAGGGTCCAAGCCCTATCAATGCAAAACTCTAGGGTCTATGCCATAAATATTCCATACTTGGGTCCGTGGCTCAAAGTATCATGCCTCAAACTCGAGAGCAAGGTATGTATCTCATCAGTACCTATGTTGGGAATATGTTCCTGATAAGTGCCATGCTCAAGGGTCTATGCCCCATATCTAACATACTTGGGGTCCGTGCCTTGAAGGACCATACCTTAAACTCTGGAGAGTGTGGTAAGTACCCTATCAGTACCCACATCGGAGACTCGTGGCTCATCTGTCCCATATCCACAGTCTGCCGCCTGGAGGACCATAACTCTAAATTGAATATAGGGTCTAAACCCTATCAATACTAATCGCACCACCCAAATCCAATAGTATATAAATGCTCGACCACAACATAGAAACAACAATGCTAATATTAATAGAAACTAAAACAACTAGGGTCTAAGATCGGAGGAAAAAGGCCATCAGCAAAGAGATAATCTCACATTACTCATTGTACTATAACTCGACTAGTCCTAGGTCTGTGGCGCCACAATACAACCAATTACCCTCTATGCCCCTTCACGGGCTCCTAATAAAATAATCCTAAAATGTGACCCCCCACCACAAATCATCACCCTTGTAGTGCCAAATCTTGTAATGATCTGTTTCTTTATGAACTTGAGTACCACTCTCGCATCATTCATGGGTAGTGTAGTTTCTTCCACCTATTTCAATTTATAGTCAATTGGTACAAGAATGTACTTGTTCCCATGAGATAGATTAAAGGGCCCCATTAAATCAATACCCCAAATGTCAATGATTTCAATCTCAAAGCTATTATTCAATGGCAACTTGTGACATTTTGAGATTGACCCCTTCCTTTTACATTGGTCACATTTCTTCACAAACACATTAGCATCCTTAAACAAGGACGACTAGAAGAAACCCGATTGAAGTACCTTGTGTGCGGTGCGTTCCCCTCCATGATGTCCCCATAAGGGGAAGCACAGCATTTTTTAAGAATATCGTTCATGTCTTACTCTAGCACACACCTCCTGATAAGCTAATCTGGGCCTTTCTTACACAAGAATCGCTCATCCTAGAAATAGAACATACAATCATGACTCAGTCATTTTTTTTGCTGATTTGTGGCTCCAGGTTGAAAAACCCCACTCACCAATACATTTTGTGTACCATGGAAACTGTTTTATTGATATGTTCATCAGTTGTTCATCCTAGAATTCTTCTATGATTTTCCTTTGCTTCTCAATATGGGCATGATTCTCCAACATAGACAGTTGATCAGCCACCTGAATTTCACAACCTTTACAATCGCAAAACTCAAGATCAAATTCTTGAAGCAACAAGATCACCTAATCAACTGTTATTCTACATCCTTCTTATTGGAAAAATACCGAATCGCCGCATGACCGGTATATAATATCACTTTTATTCCTACTAGGTACGCCCTAAATTTGTTGAATACATAAACAAATGCTAGCATCTCCTTCTCAGTTACAGTATAGTTAACCTGAGCAGCATCCAGATCCTTGATACTATAATATATGGAGTGGAAGATCTTAACCTTCCTTTGTTCCAGTACTTCTCCCAAAGCAGTATCACTCACATTACACATTAATTCAAAAGGCAACTCCTAGTCGGGAGAAACAAGTATAAGAGCCTCAGTCAATGTCTCCTTCATATGGTTAAAGACTTTCAAAAATTCAGCAGAGAATTTAAATTTTGCATCTTTCTTGAGCAATGTACACAAAGGCCGAGTAATCTTTGAGAAGTCACAGTTTAATCTCCTATAGACCCCGGTATGCCCAAAAAAATTCCTCCCCCTCTTACTATGACAGGGTATGGTAACTCTGAAATCTCATCAATCTTGGCCTTGTCAACTTCTAAAGCAACCTTGGACTCCTTGTGACCGAGGACAATGCCTTCTTTAACAAAGAAATGAAATTTCTCCCAATTTAGCAAAAAGTGACAGTGCTAAGACTTTTTCCAGATTCTGTAAACACACATCAAAATAATTCCCATAAATAGAAAAATCATCCACAATATCATTAAATATGTCCATCGTGCACCGTTAGAATGTAATAGGCACATTACATAACCCAAAAGGCATGCACCAGAAAGCATAAGTACTATACGGATATGTAAAGGTGGTCTTCTCCTAATCTTCAGGAGCTATGGCATATTTGGTTATAACCTGAGTATCCATCCAAGAAGAAAAAAATAATCTTGGCCCGCAAGTTAATCAAGCATATGATCCTTGAAGGGAATTGTAAAATGAACCTTGCAGTTGCCTTGTTGAGCTTACGATAGTCCATGAAAATTGGATAATGAACCTTGAAAGTTGCCTTTTTGAGCTTATGATACTCTATGAAAATTCACCACCTAGTGACTATATAAGTAGACACCATCTAATGTTTGTCAGTTTTCATCACGGTCATGCCTCTCTTTTTAGGGACGTACTGCACTAGACTTACCCATTTGCTGTCAGATTTGGGGAAAAAAATTACTCCATCGAATCATTTGATAACTTTTTTTCGCACCACCTATCTTAGTGGTGGACTCAGTCTCCGCTATTATTGTACCGTTGGTTTATCGTTATCGTACTATTACGACCTGATTTCCCAGATCATGATGGTACCTACTATACCACCAATATGAGAACCAAAACCTGTAGTCTAGAGCCGAAGCAGAGGACTACTAAATAAATTGTAGAA
>JBDJHY010538801.1:0-16900 GCA_039654485.1 Withania somnifera
TAGTTCCAACTTGATCTGAGGTAATCAACCTCTGTGTTCAGTTATTATTACTCTATTAGTTCTATCTTGTATGTAGAGTTGCATGAGTCCTATAGGGTGCATTCATGCTTTAGCTAATGAGTTCATGGCATATAAGCTCAGTTCTGCTAGAATATCATGCTAGTGCAGTTCAACTTAGTTAGTAGCCTATTCATGGTTAGTTTAGTTAAGTCAAATTAGTAAATATCATGTTCATGACCAGTTCAACTAGTTAGTCAGTTGCGGTAGTCAAATGCATTCTTCTTCAGCTTTAGCATTCATTAGAGAATGAACCATCTAAAGGGGGAGATATTATAATAACTCATAATTTACTTAGCCTAGAAAACCAAATCAAAGTTTATAAGAACTTAACTTTTATTCCGCATTAGCCATAAGTTGGTTCACGTCTCGTGGAATCCATTCAATGATTAATAATGTCAACTCATTGTATGATTGAAAGAAGATTGGAAATCTCCAAGCACCCACAAGTCGAGGTATGACTCGTGATATGCAAACCATGAGTCATATTGTGATTCATGGTACTATTTGACAAAACCTTGATTTCCACGCCATTCATCACAATTCACTTTACGACTTGTGAAATGACATATTATGAGTCGTGGTATGGACTCATTGGGTGATTTCTAATTTCACATAAAGTCATCTTAAATACCATCAATCGTACCACAACCCATAGTATGATGTGAAAACAATCCGAGACAGAAATTTTAAAGGCCTTCTTGTAATTTTCCTAGTCATTTATTTTAGCCATTTTTAGGTCTTGTTAGGTGTTATTAAAAATACCCAAACCTTTATTCTATTTTATTCTTTTAAAGGCATAGACAAATAGAATTAAGGTTTTATCTCAGACCCACCTAGGGTTCTAAAGACTGTTCAAGAACTTCACTTCAAATCAATCCAAAGGCTTTCATCAGGTATGTGGTCTAATGAAAAATGTTTCCTCCAAAATTTGTGCCTAAAATTCTAAGTGTCTAGTTTAGTAGAAGTTATAAAATTATGAAAAAAATCTCAAGTTCACTTATTATGATGATTACGCTTTTTACAAAATTCTTGTTGGTTATTGCTGAAATTGCAAATGTTAGCATGATATTCTATAAACATTGTATATCCCTGATAATGGGAGTCAAGTTTGATGGTGATGAGTTTGTGGGTTGATTTTACATGGTTCAAGCCAGAATTTAGAGTCATCATGCATAATTTGTTAATTTTACAGGGTCCAAACATGTTTTATATTGGTTAGAGTTTTATGAAAATAATGGTGTTTTGTCTTGAATTTAATCTAATCTTGAGTACAGAGTCATTTCTTTAAATATGTCATCTTTGCCAAATTTACAAGTTCAGTCAGAATTTAGCTAAATTTTTAAAAGAGGGGAGAGTGTCAAATTACACAAAATTGCACAGTGAGGGTTATATGTTGGACTCCATAGCTATACACATAGAGTATATTGGTTATCGAACATCCTGTTTGTCAATTGTCATCTAGTTTTGAGAAAATTTTAACTTGGTGCGTAAATTGCTTTGTTAAAACTAATGAGTTTCGAGACATGTATTTGAATTTATTTATTCTATTTAAATTTGAATTTCTAAAACGTATATTATCTATTTGGCATATTCTTTCTTATTGATGTTGAGAGTCATAGTCACACTTGTTTATGCATTGCATAGAATATTTCATGTGTTATTACTGTTGAGCATATATATATAGCATGTTTATTTTACCTTCCTGTGTACTCATTACATCATAAGTATTGATTTATACTCTGTGCCTGCATGCTATTATCATGTAGATCTAGCTAACCATTTGTAAACTCTTGATTGACCAGATCAGCCTCTCCTATTCAAACTAGCTTTTGTGAGTCCTCATGGTTTGAAAGACGAATTTTTCTTTTGAGTATTATTCATTTAGTCGATCTTATGATACTTATTATTTATTTTATATGAATCTAAGGCTAGTTAGGAACATGTCATAGTAGCTCAGAATGCTCAGTTTTATTTATCGACTTTTAGAGAATGGTGTAGTAGACTAGAGTATTTAATTTTAGTATTTCTTTCATTATATTTAGTTATTGACTGATGTGAGAGGTCCACTATTGCTTATATTTACCTTTCTTTCACTGAGTATATAATGTGAGTAGATGTATTCTAGATCTATGGGTATATTCGGGCTACTTGGTGGCTAAGGATGCGTTGTCGCGTCTAGAGTTAAGCTCGAGGCAAGATATTTTGTATTTGTATTCTTCTATTTTTACATTAGCTACTTAATTGTTTGAAGATCATATTTGATAAATGTATCTTTAAGTGACTAATCAATTGGATTATGTGATCCAACACTATTTTGAACATGTTTCTATTGAGTTGATTTTTATTTATAGCAAGTCTTTCGGTTAACAAAAATTTTCTTATATTTTTATTTGCTAATCTTTTATAACATAAAATTAATTTATCTAGTGTGACAATTAACAATCAACAAGCATTGAAATATAAACTTACATATGATCTTAAATAATATCATAACTTGGTGTGAGAAAGGGTGCTTGGTGATTTTGTTTTACTCTTCCAGTAGGTCCATTTAATTTTTATTAAAAAAATTATTTCAATGGGTTGTTTCCTTTGTTGACTATGTGGTCTATTTCATTTGTTTTGTTGAATTATAATTCACCATTGATTAACGGATAAAGGTAAGTCCTACTGGATTTGACCTATATGTTATTGATTGAGGTTAAGATGGTGGATTTAAGTCCCGTCACACCAAAAAGGTAAGACATTAGTTTGAGTTCTGATGCACCATATTAGGTTCAACTCTCATCAATTTATGGCTTAAGACACTTTATATGGGTAATACATTTGGTTAATGCCCTAATTCACTATAGTTATAATATCATGATGACTAAGGCAAAATGATGAATCTTTGGCGAAAAGTCATCAAACTCGCTCTATTGATTTGTTGTATTCCATAGTATGAATGTGGTAGCAGTGAATAATAAGTCTAAAAAAATATATATAATTAAATATATGAAGGGGCATGGGTGGATCAAATGATAATAGTCATTATTGTGAAGAACTTTATGGGTTCTCAAAATGATCCTTCAAAGGTGAAAGTAATAATTACCATCAATTTGGTTTGAAAGGTATAGGGGACATGATGGTTATACGACCTAATCTAATAAGTTCTATGAATCCTCAATAAAATTTAAAAAAGGGTATAAAATAGTTGTATACTTGGCCTTTCAAAGTAATGTTGAGGTGTGTCATATGTATGTTATAAAGTTAAGTCATGGAAATGAACTTCTAATAAAAATTTATGAACACATACATATGATTATAGTTCATTTCTTGAAAAGAATGATACTTGAGATAAGTATTGTATATGTTTGACCATTTCTAGAGATGAATGTATTAAGGTATGATAAAAATTATGGATAAAACATGTTCATGTATGTTTGAATGAATGCCACATCTCAGCTCTGTGGAAGGTTTGAGAGATAATAAAATCTCTATCTTTGCACAAAGGTTATTAGTCACGTACTTTTAGTACATCACAAATATATTGTTGCATGTCTTATCATGACTTACCGAGGGATAAAAGAAAAATATAATTCTTTCCTAAAAAAAGATTCTGATCATAACCATAATGACAATAATTTTCTCGCTAAAAGGAGATTTGCACCACATGAATGGTGTTATTTGAATAATGGTAAGCTCCAAAAGAGATAATGTATTACTAGTCAGAGGAATAAACATATTCATGACATTCGAATTGTTGTAAGTCTCAAAAGAAACTTTTTTAAGTTTCAAATAAATTGGAAAGAAAAATAATTATCCATTAAGACTATAAATTATGGGGAGATTTTATATCTTCATATTACTACAATTGAAGCGGGTTATAATATTTATATATAAGGTTACCCACCTTTTCTCCTGTTTGTAGTACATAAATATGGTCATGATGGAATCACATGCGGTAGTACTAAAGAAGATATCAGTTGGAAGGACTCTTGACTATCCTGGTTCAAATGTGATGCGAAACTAATTGAGAATTCATGTGTTTATATATTTAATAAATAAAGGTTCTTTAGGAGTTCTTTTGTGTTGTTCATTCTCATGATAAATGATCCTTATACCAGCTATAGTTGGAATTGTACCCTTAAATTTTTGAAATGTATAAAAAGGTGAATATGGTATCGTTAACCTTCCATGTTTACCAATTATCATTATATAACTATAAATATGTATCTGTGATATGATCTCATGTACATCGGTATCAAGTTGCAAATTGACTTTCTCAAAGGTTGTTTTCTCAAATTATTAAACTAAGAGCAAGGTTCCAATTATAAAATTACATTAATTATGTTGGTTGATTTAGTAGAATTATATGCCTCCAATTATAGTTAAACCATTGGTTATAGCAGCACGTGTTTGTATCAACCAACAAGGTTGTCCTATCATCGTTGGTTCAAGGTTAGTAGCCAAACGATTTTCATCAGAAAATTTAAAATATATGATATATGATTCAATTACTCCACTACAATACAAAAATATGGGTCCCAAGTAAGGCTACGGGTAAATGTTAGATTTTTCAACACTAGGGGGAGATAAAAATATAATTCAGTTGTAAAAGTGCAACTAATTTCCAGATACATTTCTTGACCCTATGTTATAATTCAGTCGTAAATGCTATAGTAAAAAGTACGTAATTAACAGAGTTATGACGGACCTAAAGCATGATAAACCATTTGGTTTCAAAGGTAAAACCCTTTGAAGAAGGAGAGGAGCAAATGATCAAAATGGTCATGATAAAGACATAAGTGCTTTGAAGTAGCACCATGACATGAACTTCATAAAACATTGGAAAAGGACCAGGTACCTGAAAACTGATGAATTAAAGTGATCTTAATAAGTTATGTCATATTGAAATTTTCATCAAATAACCATCGAATGTACCTCTTATACAATATTGGCTTAACATTATAAATGATATCTAGGAACTTGGGTTCAATCTGTAAAAAGATGTAGATGGATTGGTCTAATGACCCTGAAGGTTATTTTTCCATTGTCTATACGATTTGACTATTTTACCCTCCCGTAGTTTTATTATGTCAAACAAAGTTCGGTTCCATAATTATTTTAGGAAAAGAATCAGGTTGAGATGATTTTTTAGAAGGTTTTGAGTTTTGGAGCCTTAAGTTCAAATGAGGAACTATATAGGTCATCTAGATCTCTAGACCTTGTATCAGAAATCCGTCAGTTCCTCCAGCTCCATAATGTTGATTTTGGTCTAGTTACACATTCGTTTCAAGATTTAGACCTTCCATAATGAGTTTGAACATTTAGACATGCTAAAGTTGATTTATAAAAGAAATGATTGACTGGGGTCAAAATTCGAGCCAAGAGTGCTCGGATTTGAAAACATATGGTTCTATTGGATTTAGAATTTGGAATATTTTCTAGAATGAGGGTCCTTTTTTATTTTTCAAGTCATGGTAGAGTTTTTGTCTTTTAAAGGTTTTTCGTAAAAATTTGCATGTTAGCGAGTATCGGGTCAGGGAGATCTCATGTGCATTTTCTGATGGTTTATTTGAGTATGGAAAATAAAATTCAATCTATATATATCTAGTTTGTTTGAACAAGGTCCCTAATGAACCCCAAAGGCCCATGCGAAGTCTTAGATCCATATTTGTTTTTACTGTCAAAATTATCTACAACAGCTTTAACTGCGATCACGCCATGTGGTTGCGATCGTGTTGTGGTCCTGATTCACCAAGGATTGTAATCTCTCCTTGGGACTACGATTGGTTAGGTTTGAAATTTTCCTCCAATATGCAATCGCGTCAGCGTGCACTTGGCCAGTATTGATTTAAAATAGAAGTTTCATGTAATTTCTCCCATTATTCATGCAAACCACGAACTAAACCCCTACTTTTTGCAAAGTTGAGAAAGGTTTTCGAGATTAATCAATTGGGTAAGTTTTAAAAATCAATTTCCATCAAATCTAAACTACTTTAACATGATTTTACATGGAAATTTCATGGTTTTAAACCCCAAAACAGTGAACTAAGTGATGAACTCAAAAATGATGAAAAACTTGGGATTTTCTCTATGAAATTGAATGAGTGTTTTATGAAACTTCATAATGTAAATTTCATTGTGATGAGTAACACTATTTTACGACCAAGTTTTAATCTGACCCTGTGGGCCCGGGGTTGGTTTTTGGTTAAGCCTTGATTATTTTATTTTGTGTGTTGATTAGTGTATATTTTCTAGTAAGTCTAGTTTGGATCACTAGATTGTGCAAGGTTGGAGGCTATTTGGAAGGGGCAGACGTGGGAGTATCTTGGTTGTTCAATTTGTAAGGCAATTTGAGGTTTATATGGATTTTTATAACATGTTAATAATATCTTGCTAATTTTCTTGTGATTTAGGGTGATATGGGTGCTTTAAAATTAATATTATCAATCATGTTGGTTTAAATAAACAAATTGGGATTAAGGGGAATATTTGATAAATTTGTGGAAACATATGCATACTTGATTGCATTGTGAATCATTTAACTTGAATCTTATAGTTATTGATGATGACTTGGAATAATAATCGATACCTAATTATATATTTGTTGATGAAAATGACCATGATAAATAAATGGCAACCTTGAAATCAAAAATCTAGATGCGAGGGACCTAAATAATAGAAAATCTATTCTTGATAGAAATTACCCATGAAAGGATTATGTTATTAGATTGAAATCTCACCTTGTGATATTTTCCATGGTTTATATGTGATAACTACTCACTTGATACTATTTGATCATGACTCTTGAACTATTCCTTGACCAGATTAGTATACCTATTGATATTGATTGTGGTTGGCCAGTATTCCTTGATTGAGATCATGGTTACGACACAACCAAGGTTCTTATCGAGTGTCTGTATTGTGATAAAAGCCTTATATTTTGAACCTGTCATAGCTGGGGATCTGATCGGATGCTTATGTTATTGAATGACATAGACCAAGGCTAACTAGGTATTAATTCAGTTGAAAGGTATATCTGAGGCCTTGACTGGATACTTGAATAGGATGATTGATAATGGATCCTATCGTTGGATTGGAAAAATCCATCTATTCTTAGTTGCTTTGGGGCTTGAGATCCTTGTTGATGATTTTTGGCTATTTCTAAACTTGAATTTCGTGAAACATTACTTCCATTACATGATTTTTAGAGTTGGTTATTTGATTATACTTGTTGTATCTATATAAAATGTTGTTGGGATGCTGAATATATCCATTGTAGGTTGTAGTATTTTGGAGGATCAGTTGAGAGATTAGGGTCTTTTGTTTCTCTTTATAGTAAGCTAGCTAAGAACACTGTTGAGTACCATTGTTCTTGTACTCACTCCTTGATTCTCTATACTTTTTTGTAGGTACTGAGCTCTGGACTTAGTGGTTCATTCTTTCCCAATTAATGATTCTGAGGATTTAGAGGTATCTAGTCGTTCTTTCATCATTTGTCACGTGTTCCCTCATCTAGTTTATTTTATAGTGTCTTTAATTTGTAATGACTCTATATGGGTATTCGAATTCCTTGTTTTTAAATTCTCTAGAGGCTTGTGAACAGTGACACCTGTCCTGGGGATATACTTATATATCTATGCTATCGTTATAAATTCCATAGTTACATATTTTATTAGCTTATTTCCATTTTTTACCTAATTTATTATTATTCTTCTGACCTATCGTTATAGGAAAGGTAGGTGTTGTCACATATGGTTTTCGAGGCGTGACAAATTGGAATCAAAGCCCTACATTTGTGGGTCCTATTATTCATAAGTCAAGTTTAGTAGAGTCTTGAAAAATCATGCAGAGACATCCATTACTTATCCCTAAAATGCTACAAAACTCTAATAAAAATCTTTTAATTCTTTCACTTCTATCTAGCGTGGTTGATTCTTGCATGCTAAGCCTTGTGTGTTTTGTTTGACGTATGGCTAGGACCAATGCTTTAGTCGACAGAGTTGAGAAATCCCTGGACATACCTTAGCCGGATTCCAAGAGAAGGGGCAGAGTTAAGGGCTGAGGTAGAGCTAGAGGGGAAACCCCATCTAGGAGTCAATCTAGAGAAGTTTCACCTAAGCCGTGGATGGATAGGGATGAGGAGTAGGTACCTACAGAATATGTTGTATCCCCTCTATTATAGGATACCTTGTTAAGAGTTCTTGGGGTTCTGGAGAGCATAGTGCATGGTGGTACACCATAGGGTTCTCATACCAGGTCAGGGGTTGAGACCCTAAAGACAAGGGCTATTCCATAGATTCATAAGCCAATGGGCCAGTAGCCCGAGATCCAGGTTCCGACAGGCTAGCTGCCCAAAGTTTAGGGTTAGGTGGGGAAGCCACCTATTGCAATGTTCGTTCATGAGCTTCAAATAACAAGGGTAGGATTTATAGGTACAGTCATTGCTGAATGTTGGATGAGAAGCAGCAGTGGTACGAGAGGTTCAGGAAGATGGACCTACCTCAGTTTTAGTTTGGGCAGAGTGAGGACCTATTTGAGTCTCTTACTACTTTACATAAGTTCCTACATAAAATTTGGTTGGTGTAGACACATGGTATGGATTATATAGTAGCAATCTTATTTTACCTCTAGACCAGCTGGGTCACCTCCCATGACCTGGAATATCTTTTCTCAAGTAATTGTGGATAGGTTACACAGGCAGTTTAATGAGCTGAGATAGGAGGGTATGACGGTTGATGAGCATGTATCTCACTTCCATGAGCTACCCAGACATGCTTTGGCTATCTTACTGGATGAGAACGAGAGGATAGATAGATTCATAAGGGGGTTGAGAACTTATCTTCAGACTTTGGTATTCAATCTTCACAACTATGAGGGCTACTTTTCTAAGTGTGATCGAGGCATCGAGAGGGTTTAAGTTGCTGCGTAGAAGCCAGACTAGTGATAGAAGGGGAAAGAGTCCCCATCCGTATGGTCATTTTTTGTTGCCTCATCTGGAGGCAGGGGTTCCCTTCAGCACAATAATAGCTTTCACTATTGGGTAACACATTTTAGGCAGCTATGAAGACTTCTAGAACTAGCCATACAATCCAAATCACCTTCTATAATGACCCTCATGGTTATTTAGGAAAAATATGCAATATTTTGTATTTTAGAGAGTTTCAGTAGCTTTTCCAAGTATTTATGACTTACTGGGACCGATAGTTTGATTTTATGGTGGCTCGGTTGAGAAATATCTTAAATTGCCTGTTTTAGAGCCTAAAATTAAGTAATCATTGACCAAAGTCAATTTTACTTCAAGATGATCTCATAATGAAATTTAGACTGTTCCATTATCTCAGGAATGCCAAACAAAGTCAAGATTGACCTTAAGTTTGTGCTTCGGAGTTTTCATTTGCAACTTGTACTTATTTGTGGATTTTAGTTAAGCATAAGGCCTAATTTGGAGCTTGAGTCGTATTTGGGCATTTAGAGTATCAGATCAAAATTCTAGTGCTTCCATCATCTTCGAAATGGTGATTTTAGGCTAGTATAAGTGTTGGTTCATTTCCTGGACTTGTCGTTGTATTTTTAAGGTGTTGGTGGAAATTTTATGATTTTTATCCTAAAGGTTGACTTCGTCAATATTTTCCTGAAATGACCTTGGATTCCAATTTTGACTATATTGTTAAGTCCGGAATGTCAATAATCCTTCCACGCGATAGTATGATCCCAGTATGTGATCGCGATGTTTATTAGTCCCTCCTGTTAATGCAATTGTGTTCATACCTCTATACGATTGTAATGTTGTAGTGTCTCCATATTCATTGAGATCACAATGAACATTTCCACAATCATGATGACTAAAGCAGGTACTCTATGCGATTGCGACCCTGGCTCACGCGATTGCGATGAAAAAAATACCTGAAAGTTTAATAAAATCCCTGTACGACCCTCTGTTTATTATTCATCAAAACCTTTACATTTTTACTCTATTTCTGTGTGAAAAATCATCCCAAATATCAATCCAAGGTTGATTAAGGTCCTCAACTGTTGCCCTTTGATTTCCACGTTATTTGGTAAGTTTCTTCTTCGTTTTATTTCTTAAAATTCCTAGCTTACTTCATTAGTGGCCCCAAGTGGTGAAGTTAATGAACTCATGACATAACTCACATATTATGAAGTATAGTTAATCCATTAAATTCCAACATTAAACTCCATAAAGATTGCATCCTTGACCCTTATGAAGTCAAATCTACTCGGGCTGTTTTGATGGCCTTCCCACACTCAAATTGTGCTCAGTTTTAGAGCATGGGTTCCTGGTAATGTTGGGAACCCTTTGGCGAAGTTTATTTTCAGTTTTAAAAAGCAGGCCCCATAGGCCCATGTTAGGCCAAATTTTAGGCCCAGTACGAAACTTAGTATACTTTATACCATTAGACCGTATTGACATATGGATTACTATTTTGCAAGTTTATGAGCAAATGAAGTTCTTTAGATATCAGTCGGAGTAATATTTACGAGCTTGCAATGCTTTATCGTCGGATAACTGGTAGGCTCTATGGGGCTATCTATGGTTTATAGCTATAATAATTGTACTAAATAGCTTCTGGGGGTTGGGTAGTTAGGTTGTGATAGTAAACTTGTACCTCTTTCATTCGTTCCCCCATTTGATATTTATTTCAGCATCCGAATTTATATGGTGGCTGTGACTTAGGATTTTCCCAATGATACCTGTTCGGGCATAGGTGGCTGTCATTTCATGTATATATACTTGTTGAAATATTGTACATGCATTACATGAGAGGTTGGTCCATTGGCTTCATTGAAACTGCATTGATACTGGACTAATTTTAGATATAATGATGGATAATAATGTAAATTAATAAATTGGAAAATTTTAATATAAATATAACTAAATGACCTTTTAATTGTTTTAGACTCGGCATTGTATCAGGCACTGGTAATACTATTTTCACTCGTTTTAGCCCAAGTTTAACACCCAGGCACCAGGAATTATCATTTGACTAATTAATATTGGGACTTGAGACCAGATCCATTTGGCAATAAAGTACAGCTTTTCAATACTATCACATACCCTAGTTTGGAGGATTATTTATACAATTCCCTTGAGGACTTTGGTGATAATATGATATCAAGGCATTGAACGCCATGACTAGTCGATGTTATGGCTTGCTGAGACTATTCTATGACGCATTGAATGCCATATTTTTTATAGCCTTTAAGGCTTATGGAATGGGATGTGAGAGTATGATGACATTAGAGACTATATGTGGTGACACACCTCCATAGACCTTACCTCCGGCTTACGGCGACATGGAGGGGGGGTATAGGATAGAGTATAGATATACCGAAAAAAATTAGGATAGCCTTCCATGGATTCTTCCTACTAGGCTTACGGGTACCGCATGAGAAACATACATAGGAATGATTACTTTATGGCATGTATTTACTTTTCTTCATGTTTTTTCTTCAGTGTAACCCTAGTAGTATGGTGATGCTTATGGGTGAGCATGTTTCTGTGTAGTTTGCGATTCTTTCTGGGAGACTTGATAGTGTTTATATGCATTACTTTAGTATTTTCATTAATTCTTAGTTTTCCCATTGGTTATTTGATATTTTGTGTTATATGGGACATTGTGCATTATATTATTGTTCATTCATTCATCCCTTACTTGAGTTTATCGGTATACCGTCCATGTTCTCTTCTTGTCTTTTATTTATTCTTGATTGTTGTTGTTATGATTCATATATATTGTTGCACGAATTTTGGGTATGTCTCCCTTCATTACTTGAATTCCTAATATGTGATTACCTAGTGACATATATTCTACTTGTTACTTGATTCCTATCTGAATAGCTAGCTTCCATGATGTACTATTTGATTTTGTGATCCTATTTATTGCCTTCTGTTATTTAATGCTTTTAGTATTTTTATGTTTCTAGTAGGCCCTCGAAGCCTATTGGGTACAGGTTTCTTCGATCGCTTTTCCTCATACTATACTTGCCCATGTATTGATCCAAGTACAGGTACCCGACCTTGATTCACAGGTCATTATTCATGCAGATTCTATTGATTTTTGGAGACTCGGCGTAAGCTTGGCATCCAGTTTTTCCTGCATCTCTTCAGCATTGATTTTTGATCTACATGTATTTTTGGAGATACATTTGTACTAGACATTTGATTCCATGTTTTGTACTTAGGGGTTTTGTATTACACTGATACAGGGTTTTGGGAATTATTGATTCTTTATACTTCCGTGTTAATAAAATATTACTTATCTTAAACTTGTGCTTTCCGTAATTGATATAGTAGTTCTCTGCTTCAGCTTTGGACTATAGGGTTGGTTTTCCTACTAGTGGTATAGTAGGTGCCATCATGATCCGAGAAATCGAGTCATGACAAATTGGTATCAGAGCCCTAGGTTGGTCGGTGTCAGCATACAAAACCAATGTCTAGTAGAGTCCTGGGGATCGGCACGGAGATGTCTGTTGCTTATCTTCAAGAGGCTATTTTGGCATTTAGGAAATAACTTCTCCTTCTTGATTCTGATTCATACGATTCTTCCCTTGATGTTTCCTTAAAAGCTTATTCGTCCACATTCATTCTTCTGTAGATGTTATATTCGAGGTCTTTAGAGAGCAAGCGTGAGTATTCGATACTAGTAGCTAGGACTCCTATGAGGGGCTGAGACCAGGACCGAGTTAGTGGTGGAGGGAATGCTAGGTTTTCGCAACAGCTAGAGCCCCAAGTGTGAGCAGAGGATTAGTTTCGAGCACAGACTAGCGGCCATCAAAATATTCTGCTACATCACCCAATAGACTTAGGATCAGCTTCGGCGTCGATTAAATTTTTAGCCACTCCTGTTTCTACAAAGATTGTTGCTTAAGATTTCGGGTGTAGTCAGGGGAGGAGCATTAATGGAAGTATCTCCCGGTATGGTTAATGGTTCATCGGGGTAGAGGGAATTTAGGAACCTGTAGCAAGGTTAAGTATCCGTCGCTGAGTATCAGGTTCATTTTTATGAGATGGTTAGGCATACTGCTACAGTTTTCCCCACTAAGAAGGATAGAACATAGAGATTTGCAGATGGTTTGATTTTTCCTCTTTGGATAGCGGGGGAACCCTTGATAATGGCAGGCCATTCTTTTGCTCAGGTGTTATCCCATATGAAGTTTATGGAAGGATTGTGTTGGGAGGCCTATGGAGTGCATGGTTGAGGTGTTGGGTCTTCCATCCATGGTGGCCAGCCAAGTTCTGGTCGTAGCTCTCATAAGAGGAAGATACTAGTACTGTGTTTTGAGTGCGGCATTGTGGATCGTTATTCCATATCATGCCCCCAACGGGGTAGTCTTCAGCCTACTTTGCATCTTGTTCAGCTAGATGGTGCTAGTGATACCTTTTTAGAGGGTCCAGCTCAGCCACTTCTTTTTGTAGCTCAGACTTTATCACCATCAATTCAGGTGGCATCGCCAGTAATTCAGACCATACCATAGATTTCAGTTGAGGTTTAGAAAGATGTTAGGGTTCAGATTTTTTAGCAGACTATAGGCGGTATTCTTATTTTGGCTTTAGGTCAGGGAGGCCAAAATTTTGTGCCAAAGGATTTTCTGCAGCTAGGTGATCAGGGTTATATTTAGAGTGCAGTAGCTCCAGTCATCATGCTAGGGTTTTCCCTTAAGGACCTGTGTACCATGAGTGTAGAGTTATAGGTTACCACGTTAGAGAGTGCCCCCAGTGAGGGGTGATTCAGTTTTCTACCCAGGGTTCTGAGTCAATGCTTCCTCTAGTTAGACGTGTTCCTCGTGGAAGGGCAGATTCTCCAGGTAATGCTTAGCATGGTGATACAAGTGGTTGGGCTCGATGTCTGGTTAATCATAGATAGTATATACCTATAGTTATTATAACTATAGCAGAGGTATATACAAAGATCTCAGGTTTGATTTTACATTGCTATTATCCAGTATTGCTTTTATTCGATTGATTTTGGTAAACCTTTGGTCTTGGTAATTCTTTAGCCTTGGTGATTCTTGCTGCCTATCTTCTTATTTTATTTGCCCCTATGTTATAATACTAGCTAATACGCTATGGATTGATGGATATTTCTTATCACTTTGTAGCAAAGTTCTTTTAGTAGTGGATTTGTATGCTAGACCCGATTGGGTAGATGACTGAGAGTCTTGAGCTTTGTTATAGCATGTTGATACTAGGCCTGGTTTTGTTTCATTGAGGAGGTTCATTAATAGCTAAGTTATTTCATGGGTAGTAGTATCATATCTCTTGGTATGGGTAGGTTACCCTTATTCTGTATACAGTTCTAAGAAATTGTGCCAAGATTGCAGTCTTGGCCATGCCTGCTAGATCCTTGCTACATGGATAGGCTTTTGTTAGCCACTGAGAGTCGTGTTCCAGTACTCCCCGTGACAATAAACATAGCTTGTATTTATTCGCGATGTTAGAATTAATGTTTCTGGTCATTTAGTGTTTGTGTTGTATTATAGGGGTTGCATTAATCGACCCACCTAAGCATGAGTTAGTCCAGTTGTCGATTTTGAGCCGCGTCTTAATTATTTTCTTATGTTTTTGATAACTGTGTCAGTTTTAGCTAAGTTGCCTTGGTTTGTAGAGTTTTGTAATCGTGTTGTCGATACGGAGTTTTGATGAATAGTGTGTCAGTATGGTCTTCTTGCAAATAGGTTTGTTCTTTAGTAGTGGATAGGGAGTGTGGTTCCTGAGTTAGACTACTCAGTGATATAAAGGTTTTACAGTAAATTGTACATTAAACTCAATTGGTGCAATTTTACAGAGTGTTTTCAGCTATCTGAGTTTATGAATGGGAGTCCGCAGTAAGTATCGAATTAAGGTGTGTTGATATGACCATACTTGTATGGTTGTGTAGTTCTACAATTGTATAATGTTTGTGGCTGATTCTAGTATTTGCAGGTGACTGGGTTGCCTTGTGATTTTTTGGATTATTATATTATGGTGTTAGTGCTTCGTCTCTAGAATCTTTTGGATAGGGATTTCTTCTACTTAATATGTCAACATTTCTCAACCTTGGTAAGTTTTCCTTGTGGGAGGTTGGTTTTGCACTATATACCTGGTGTTAATTGGTGATGGTTTGTGCTAGGCTTGGTTTTGTTGTTATAAGTTGGTGGTAGCCAGTTGTGTTAGATTTGTGGATATAAATTGGGTCAGGTATGGATATAGGTGCTTCAGGGATTGGAAATGCTTTGATCCGATATGTTGGATGCCTTTTTTTAGTGCAGATTGACCATGCTTGGTGTATCGGTTAGCCTAGTATGGATAAGGAGAAAAGTTTTGGTGTGTTGTACTTTTGAGTAAAATTGTGCATGGTGATTAGTTGGGTCCTCATGGAAGTAGGTTTCCCTTTGTTGATAATGATCGCGTCTTCCTTGAGTTGGGATATCACCGTGCATGCTTGATAGTTAGGGTTGGTGAGATGATTCTTTGAGTTGAGGAAGGTTGTGTTGTAAGATGTGTATATGGAGTCTCAAGGGAAGTTCACGCATTGTGTTAGAACCCGGGGTGAGTTTCAGATTAAGTAGAAGAGGCTCAGGGCTTATTGTAAGCCTTGACTGTAGGTACATTCCAGTGTAGAATAGAAAGGTATATGGTGTTCAAGTTTCATTGGGTTGTGATGATAATTATTTATGGATAAGCAATTGTGGAGTTGCTATCCAGCTATTTGGTATGTCAGAGTCATGATTCGTAGGTAGGTTCACAGATTTGATTTTGGAGATTTGATATGAGAGGGATTTATTATTGAGCATTGCATGGGATAGTTCATTATGAACTCTACCCCTGTTGTGTGTGTAAGTCAGGTTTATTAGTGGCTTGGCAGATGGTTATTATGCGTTGACACTTGGTAGAGTAGTTTCCTTGGTGGGATTTGTCACTTATCTATAACGAGTGCTTATAGTCAGAGTTTCTTTGCCTTAAAAGTGATCTTGTTGGTTTGGCTTAATGTTTTCTCTCCATCAAAGTATCTTCCCCACAGTTCGAGTAGACATTGTTGTTCTTGTGGAATTGGTTCGGTGCTACTTTGTTTTACTAATTATGATATCATAGAGATTCGGAGTCTCACTGGGTATGGCAGCATAGTGGGTGCTACATAGGTATGTGTAGCTTGAGTTGGTTTATGAGAGCATAGATCTTTGATAGTCTCACTTGGAGGTGTTGTGACTAGTCTGATTATTGGGGTTGGTGAGGAGTTAGGAGGGTAGTTTGTACTTGGGAACTTATAGAGTGGGTCCGTTCGTCGGTCTTTATATGGAGATTCTCTGATCTTCTTCTCCCCACAGAGTGGCGGTGAGTTGTAGGTAAACTTTAGGGTGTTCGTTAAAATAGTGATTGATTTCGGCCTTGGTTTTAGTTTTGAGATAGCTTGTGATCATTTTAGGGAGTTTTGGTTGAAAGTACTAGTATTTGATCTTCAGTGGGATTGTGGATAACTTGTATGCTTGGTATATGGCTAGTGGAGTTGTCATGGATGCTTGTGTCGGAGTTTTATCTCCTTGGTTGGAGTCTGTCTCCACTAATCTCCACTTTGTTCTTACTTTTGGGAACCAAAGTCCTTTTAATATTGGATGTTTTAATGAACCTCATGGTTATTTATGAGAAATACGTGACGTTTTACATTCTAGAGCATTTCAGTAGCTAGCCCAAGTAATTTATAACTTGTTGGGATTGGTAGTTCGATTCCCTGGTGGCTCAGTTGAGAAATATCTCAAATTGCCTGTTTTAGAGCCTAAAACTAAGTACTCATTAAACAAAGTCAACTTTCCTTCAAGACAAGCTTGAAATTAAATTTCAACAGTTCCATTAGCTTCG
>JBDJHY010539124.1:0-15061 GCA_039654485.1 Withania somnifera
TTATACAATTATTCTCAAAACAAAGTCAATTAATACGAGTTATGTGGCTTTCCGGCAGGTAAATCTGCCTATGATCAATGCCCATGGTGGTTTCCACCATTAATGTCCTTAGTAAAGGTTTTTTTAATTTCTATAATTTTTTGCTAGATTATTGGTTGTTTCTAGTGCATTGAGCTTGGTTTCAATCCTTGGACGAGTTGCATTCAAATTTTGAGGTGTAATTTACTCCGATTTAGCTTTGTATATTTTGCACCTAATGTTAATTCTTTCCTAGGAGTTTTGAAGCCCATCCCTCGCTTATATTGTTCTCATTCTTTGAGAACGAGTTCCTAGTGACGCCAGGAACTCCTTGATGAAGTTTGTTTTTGAATCCGACTTGCGGGTTTTGTGGGGAATTTTAGGCCCAATTTTTGGTCTAATCTAGAATTTAGTATAATTAGTACCGTTAGACTCGTCTTGAATTTTGGATTCGTATTTTAGTAGTTTAGAAATGTTCAAGGTCTTTTAATCAGTCGAGCTGATATTTTTGAGTTGTAGGACGCTAGTCGTTGGATGACAGGTAGGATCCATGTGACTTTTTTTGAGTGTATAGCGTACATACTTACATTGAATAACATCTGCGGGTTGGGTTGGTAACATGTACTTGGACCACTTCTTCGCTCCCTCCCTGTTCCTTTTTCTTGATTGGTGTTCGTTGTCATATGACGCCCGTGACTTAGTAATGTCCTGACAATGGTTGTAGGGTGACTCTAGTAGTATTAGGAACCTGATGTATGGTTGGTTGTTTTTGGTTTTTTCCCTCGATTTTGGGCTGGTGTCTTATGCTGCTAATATTTCTTGTGTTATTGCCTTCATAATACGAGAGAGCCAGGGGGTTTCATTTTTAGAGTGCATTTGGGGCAAGGGCCTGTATTACCATTTTTTGTATGTTATTGAGTTGTCGAGGCTGGCTGCCCGATTATTAGAATAAATATGGATAAAATTGTAATAGAATTGAACTTTCAAATAATAATATAAGATTGTTCTTTTACTTTCTTTAGATTCAATTGCCTACCGAGAAGGCAGTACTACTTTTCCCCCTTTATTTAGACCAGGTTTCATACCCTGGCACCGATAGTATCACTTACTACTTATGTTTGGACTTGAATCTGACTTCACTCGGCAGTGAGTACAGTCACTGGCTCTTGAGTCTGACTTGCTAAACAGTGAGTACAACTTTTCTATACTTATCACGCCTGCAATTTTAGGGACCTTGGTGATACTATTTTACTAAGGCGTGAGATTCCTTGAGTTGTCAAGTTTATGGAATAATGATACCATTAGATGGAGGCAATGTTCACCAGATCATAAGACTTTGTGGCATTGGGATGTGAGATTACTGTGACGTTAGAGATTTGTATGTGATAGGCATACCCTATGTACCCTGCCTTTAGGAAGAGTGCAACTGGTGGTGGAGTGGAGTAGGTTGGAGTAGGGATATAAAGGGTTTAACCCTTCCATAGGTACTTCTTGTTGGGACTTCGGTTACTAGACGAGGAACATACACAGATATTGTGACATTATATGGTCGTATTACCATTCTGCACTTTCTTACCTTAGTGTACCCCCAAGAGTATGGGATGTTATCTGGTGAGTGTGATTTTTGTGTATGCTTCCATTCTTCTGGGGTCTTGGAAGTATTAATTTACTTACTGCATTACTATACTTAATGTTAAGCTAGTTTTAATCTATACTTTTGGACTTTCTTTACTCTGTGGGTTACTTGTGTATGGAGATATTTTCTTTATCATCCCATTTTGTATCTTGAGGTTACCGGTATACCATCCATACCCTTTTTCCACCTGTACTACCTGATATATCTGTTTTATTGTAATTATTTCTTTATTGCTGCAAGGATCCTGGGTACATGTCATGACCCAAAACTCAAATCGTGATTGTGCCTATGGTCCCACCAGTATACCAGCCTATCCGTAATCCTGGAGCGACAAGAAATGAGCCGATAACAGTTAGCCAATAGTGAATAAAGAAGAATAAATAAGATGAAGAGATATACAATGACAAACTTATATGCAACACCTCCCAGAACCTGGTGGCCATGAGAAAATGGAGCTAACTACATCAGAGTACTAAAAAAGAATATATATAAAACTTCCCCACACGAGATAAATACAAAAACAATATTTCCTTAATAGGATAAGGTAGAATCCCAATATAGCTGGAAAATTAGCTCAGCCCGAATGCTGGGAGTCACCTTGATATCCAAAATCAACCTGCACCTCTATTCAACATGATCTCGTCTTCTGCGATGACCCAAGCTAGTAACTATACCATGAAAATGGTACAAAAGTGTAGCATGAGGCATACAAATAAAATAGTACAGGAAGATAAGGCATATCAATACAAAAATCAACTGAAAGTAACAATAATAGGTCTAAAGTACTTGGCATTGCCAATGCACAACTAGCCTAGATCAAGTCACAAGCCCATGGAAATGTACCAGCTATCCAACTCAACTCAACTGATAATAAAATGAGTAAATAAGGGAAAACAAGAACATAAGAGTAAAGAAAAAGAAAATAACAGGAAGGATCCAAGTAGTGACATATCGCACCACTTGATACATATATAAAGGAAACAAGCATAAGCTATCTAAAGCCCCATCTCGCCTGTAGGCATAAACAGGGACACAAAACTAAGCGAGACCTCCCCCATCAGCCCATAAGGAACAAACAAGGGATAAAGGAAGATGAAAGGTTGTAGAACTACACTAACATATTATAATCAAAAACCCTAGTGGTCACGCCCGCAACTACTGCACCAGACCCTACCTGTCAGGAGCCCTCTCTAGAGGTCTACGCCTCTTAATTAGTAATGGGTCCTTGGAGGTATGCACCTCATCAAAATAATAAGGTCCACGCCCATGAGGTCGATAATTCATAATCAATAGTGGGAACTATGCATCGGAGGCCCTGCCTCAGACTCGACATGTAGGGCCCTACCATTGCTGATAGGCTCATCCTTTAGAAAATAACCCGAGAAACCTTGCTCAAATCTAGATGATCACCCCTAGGTATATATAGTATAAGAAAACTAAGTTTCGGTTATTTACAAACGAAAATATCTTGTACCATCTCGTGGTCGCAAAAAAACAAGTATAAAAAGCCATTGTTATCTTTAGTTAAGAAAAAAACTTTTAATTATAGTCTTTGCCCCTCCCTCAGGTAGTAAATCACACAATAGGACCTGCCCGATCGACCTCACAATGGTATGCATGCTCGTGAAAACAACCAAGGCAAATAAAAGGCGAGCTCGAAGTGTAGGAAATGCTAGAAGCCACCAGCTAAGTACACATATCACCAGAACGGCTACCAATAGCCTAAAACTAATACTACACCAACACAACCCCCTTTGGAATGACAAGAACACTAATTGTAGTCTACAACCCACTATGGGCCTTGAAAAGGTTAAACAATTATAGAAATAGAAGGATGGGTATACCGACTACCCATCCAGCCCACCAGCTGGATGGAACCCAAACAATATTCAATATGAACCTAGTCTGGAGAGTAAAAAACCTAGCCTACTTGGATACTAGTGAAAAGCTCCCACGAATCATGCGCACGACCCGAAAACCTCAGAATTTACTAAACTACCAAAATAGGGATACAAGGGTAAAAACAAAAAGAATAAAAACCATATTCTGTAGAGAAACTCGGGTCTGAAATTGGCCCATGACCTTAAAAAGTAAACTAAAAACACCAGCACGAAAGCCTTAGCTAAATGAACGAGTGGTTTAAATTTAAACTCAATTGCACCACTGAAAGGTCATCAATTGGCCAAGAAAATATTACATTCAACGGGGAAAAACATAACAAGAACAAAGATAGAGGATTAAGACGCTACGTACCTAGAAATCAATGTAAAAAAACCTAAAGTAAGAACCAACCTCCAAGCATCCCAAAATGCAAAAGAATGAGAAAAACCACTCAAATTCATAACCAAGGGAAAAAACTACAATTAAATCTTAAGTTCACCCTTGGAGGGAAGAAGAAAGGACAAGAGAGCTAACCTAAAATGAGGAGGAAGACATAGGAACCCTCCACACAAAATACCCACAGAAATTCCAAAGCTTAGGAGTGATTTTGGAGAGTTTGGTTCCAAAAAATTATGAGCGGAAAAAGAGGAAAATCACTGAAATAACGAGGTTTGCCAGTTTTATAATTGGTCAAGATCTAGCATGATTGCGGTGTTCTAACGTGATCAAGCCCCAAAGCCAAGTCCCAATATAGTACGTCACGACGCTTAGATCATTATCATGCTAAATCCTTCAAACCCTAGCAATGCACAATTAGGGAAGGAAAATATTAACACATTGTGCTTACATTGCTGAAGGAACAATCGTACCAAATAAAGAAAACATATCTTACCATAAGAGAACGACCACACTGAAAACCTTCAAAGTTTTCTCCTATAACTGAATTTCCCAACATTGGCTCGAAACTAAAACGGAGTCCAACAACAATAAATCAAAGATGCCTCCTGCATAAAATGGACTCAATGAAATTGACAAAATGACCAGCGGAGGTCTGTTAAGAGAAAAGAGCCCCCAAACAAAAATGAATAAAAAAATCCATCTGAGACTACTTTAAAATCCCATTGAATTGTGAAAGAGTTTCTTATCGACCAAGTATTTACAAAGAATAAATCTATTTTGATATCTGGATACCCCGAGAAGCTAACTAAAAACCCTACCATCCCAAAATTACCTTTCTAGAGTCGATGGAAGCTTCAAAATCCCATTCCAACTCTCTGATCACCACAACTAACTCTGGGAAAATTCTTAACTATTAACGAAAAAAAAATTTCTCAAGACTGTTCAAACTCGAAACAAAAACCCCGGTTCACAACTAATGGTCCTTCTAGACCAAAGTAGGCATTCCAGAGCTAAAGGAACTATTGAAATCCAATTCTGAGTGCATTTAATACGAATTCACTCTCAAGTTCCACTATTCCAAAATAATGAATCTTCAAAATAGGAAACTAATATAATGGGCAACTGAGCTACTAGGGCACCTAGCTAACGGTCCTAGCAAGTCATAAATGATTTACGGAACTAGCAGACGGTTATGAACACAGAAAAGGAGGAAAAAAAGAAAATGATCAAATGGGTGATTTAAACATCAGCCACTAAATAAGACTTTCATTCTTAAAAGTCAAGGAAGGAATAGTACCTGAAGACTTGAATTGGTTCGGGAGTATTGGGATCTCATACCCTTCCCTAGACCTCAGGTAACCTAACAAAATAAACAGCGCATGGCTAAGAAATATTCGCCATTGTGACCCCTCTGATCCCTATCTTATTAGCACCTTCACAATAAGTCCACTAGGTATCTCTCAGTACAACACATATCTAACTGAGATAACTCACTCAAATGAACCCCAAAACTAGATCACAACCAAAGACCTAGGGAAAACCACGTGAAACACCCTCAGTCCAACCAACCCACGACACCTGCCATTGCAAGGAAACACCTATAAGGGCATCATAGATGCAATCCACTACTAAAAAGAAGCACAACCACCCAATAGGAGCCACTACACTGCCTCAAAATCAAGCACCCAACCCTAAAATAGTGAGTAAGTAACATAAGAAAGGGAAATAGCAAGGAAAAATAGACAGAAGAGCTAAGGCGTGCCTCGAAGGAAACCCAACCTCCAGACCAGGAGCAACACAAAAACCTAATGAGCGAGTGAACAAAAGGTCCCATTATCCATCAATGAGGTACACCAGGCATGACCAAGGCAACTATCATAGAGAAAATGCCAATAACCCTGTAGAAGTAAAGAAAATATCCCTTACTCCGAAAATCATATGACGACCAAGAACATCTATAACTTCCCAAATTGACCTGCATGTCATGACCCTGCACTGACAACACACATATCCCAAACACTCTATCACCATGAGGGCCCCACCCACAAGTGCAACAACATAAAAACACAGGTAAGCATCCGCTGGACAAGCCCTGCTAGCTAACTAAAGGTAGAATAAATAATAGAAAGTAAATGCAGATCAACAAATCAAAATAAAGATAAGGCCAAAAGGCCAAAGCTAAGGTAACATACCTGTCACATCATTATTTGAGGCTCCCATCTCAGCCTTGCCTCAGATTGCATATAGATGATAACCCCCTCTATACCCCTGGGTGGTATCTCATGAGAATCAAAAGGAGGATCACAATCAATCCATGAAATGCGAGTTTGCACTATCTATGAAAAGAGAAAAATCAAGTAGAAACTTCACAAAACTAACACAAGCACTGCGCATGGGGAGAGAAAAAAAAAACAAAAGAGTTCATTCCTACAGCGCCCTATAGCCCCCCAAAGATAGGTTATAGACGTCTCCATACTGATCCATAGGACTCTGTTGAAACTTTCTCCAATGTCATAGAAACAAGGGAAACCTATGCTCCGATACTACTCTATCATGACCCAAAACCAATTTCTGATGGCGCCAATGGTCCCACTAGAAGGACATCCCACCCCTCAGCTGGAGCGACAAGTAATGGGCCTATAACAGCTAACTAGTAGTAAATAACCAGAATAAAAAAGATGAAGAGATATAACAATAAATTTATATACAACACATCCGAAAACTTGTTACTGAGAAAAAATAGAGCTAACTACATCAAAGTATTAAAAAGGAATACATATACAACTGCTCCAATAGGAGGTAAATCAAAATCAGTCTTCCCTGAATAGGATAAGGCAAAATCCCAACACACTTGGAGAACAAGCTCAACCCGAATGCTGGAGTTCAGCTTGATCTCCGAAATCAACCTGTACCTGTCTTAGGATGATCTTGTCTCTTATGATAACCCATACTAGTATCTGCACAATAGAAATAGTACAAAAGTGCAGCATGAGTACTTAAAACACAGGGTACCCAGTAGGCACATTAGATGACCCTGCTCAATCAAATACTAGTAAGGAAAAATAAGTAAGTAAATAGGCCAAAAGAGAGCAAGTATAATAGTACATGAAAATAAGGCATAACATTATGGAAATCAACTAAAAGTAACTAACAAAGGTCTAAAAAACTCAGTCTTGCCAAGGTGCAGCTAGTACCCCTAGCTCAAGTCATTTTCCTATGGAAATGTACTTGATATCCAACATAATTCAATCGATAATAAAATGAGTAAATAAGGGAAAACAAGAACATAGGTGTAAGGTAAATAAAAATAATTAGAAAGATCCAATTAGTGACATATCTCCACTAGATACATAAAGAAAAGACAGAAAAATAACCTACATGATGCCCTATCCCACAGATAGGAAAAAACAGCGTGACTCCCTCATCAACCAACAAGGCACAAATAAGAGATAAAGGATGATACTAGATGGTAGAATTGTACTAATGCATTCAAAGAGGAAACAATAGACCACCAACCACTACATTAGCCCTGTCCTGTCAAGGACCTAGCTTTGGATATCTATCCCTCCTAATCAGTAGCGAGGACCGTGCCCTGGAGGTCGGCAAACTAATAATCAATAGTGGTGACTCCTTCCACAAGAGTCGCACCTCATAATAAATAGTGAAAATCGTGTCTCGGAGGCCCCAACTTAGACTCAACATGCAAGGATCCATCATTACAAGGAGGTACCACCTCCAGAAAAAACTAGGAGGCTCACTGCAATCTACATGATCGCCCCGATGTATACGTAGTATAAAAAAATGAAATTCTTGTTTAATACATATGAAAATAGCGCATACCATCTAGTGGTCGTGGGAAACAAGTCATAAAACCCCGTTATTCTCTTTTGTTAAAAAATATCTTTTTACTATAGCCTTTACCCCTCACCCGGGTAGTAAATCATACAATGGGACCCGCTCGAGCAACCTCACCATGGTATGCATGCTCGTGAAAACAACCAAGGTGAATAAAAGGTTCGCTCAAAGTCTAGTAAGTCTAGAAGCCACCATCTCAGCACACATCTTAACTGGACAGCTACCAGTAACCTAGCACTAAGACTACAGCGACATAGCCACCCTTAAAAGGTCGGGCATAGTAACCATAGTCTACAAACAATTATGTGCCCCAAAAAGGGTAACCAAGAGAAGAAAATAGAAGGAAGGGAAATACCAACAATTGTCCAGCCCACTGTCTAGATAGACCCAACAAGCATTTAGTATGAACCCAGTCTCGAAAGTAAAAAACTAGCCTACCTGGATACTGGTGAAAAGCTCCTGCGAATCATGCGCATGGCTTGAAAACCTCAGAATCACTTGATATTACAAAAATAGGGATATAGGGGTTAAAATAAGAAGAATGATATCCATATTGCATAGAGAAAATTATGTTAGAAAATGGGCTAACAGGCCAAAAAAATAAACTAAAATCACTCTCATGAAGGCCTCTTATCAAAGAACGCATGGATTGAATTTGAGCTTAATGGGACCACCGGAAGGTCCTTAATTGGACAAGAAAAGATTTACTATAAAAGGGAAAAGCATAACAAGAACAAATATAGAGGATCAAATGGAAACAAACCTGGAAATCAACCGAAAAACAACTCAAAATGAGCACCAACCTCCCACCAGCCCAATATCTAAGAGAATGACAAAAAACCATTCAAATTCATACCCAAGGGACATAACCACCATTAAAGCTCAAGTTCAATTTTGGAGGGAAAAATAAAGGAGAGGAGAGCTTACCCAAAATGAGGAGGAAAACTTTCGAACCCACCACACGAAATCCCCAATGAAAGTCCCAAGCTTAGAAGTAATTTGGAGAAATTGGGACCAAGAAATCGTGAGGGGAAAAGAGGAAAATGACCGAAATTAGGAGGTATGCTAGTTTTATAACTTGTTATGATCTTGCATGATTACGTTGACCTGGCTTGATCACGCCCAAGATCTAAGTCCTAATATAGTGTTATTACGGTGCTTAGAGCGTGGTCGTAGTAAATCCATGAATATTTGCAAAGTGCGATTATGTTACCCCACCAAGATCATGTTAAAAGAGGAAAATATTAACACATCGCGTCTCTATAGGTGCAATAGTGATGAAATAAAAAACACTTCTTATTGCGTTCTAGTCACTAGAGCACGATCGCACTTAAAACCTGCACATGCAGATTTTTCTACAACACCTGAATTTCCCAGTGAGGGATCCGAACTAAAATAGAGTCCAACAACAATAAAACAAACATTTATCTTACATCAAAAACACATTCCAGACTTAGCAAAATTTAAGAAATGACCAACAGAGGTCGTTTGAGAAAAAAGAGCCCCCAAATCAAAATGACCAAAAAGATCCAACTTCCAACTAGGCCTAAAAGGCACATAAAATGACATTGGATACCCTAAGAAGTGAACTAACAATGCCACCAGCCCTAAATCACCATTCCAGAGCTGATGGATGCATCAAAATAAAATTCTGACTCTTCGATCACCACACAGTAAATCCAGGAAAACTCACAACTCTTAATGAACTAAATTTCCCCAAAATAGCTCAAACTCAAAATGTAAATCTCAGGACATGAATAAAGGTCCCTCTAGACCAAAGTCAACATTCCAGAGCTAAAAGAACTATCATAATCAAATTTCGATTGAATTTTACAAAGAATTCACTCTCAAGGTCCACTTTTTAAAAAACTAAAAGTTAAAATAGGGAAATTGAGATAACAGGAAACTGAGCCGCCAATGCACCGAGTTACCAGTCCCAGCAAGTCATAAATGAATTAGGAAACTACCAAATGACTCTTAACTAAAAAATGTCATAAAATCAAGAAAATGACAAAATGAGTCATTACAATATCTACAACTAAATAAGTCTTTCGTCCTCAAAAGTCAAGGAAGGAATAGTACCGAAATACTCGAAATAATTAGGGAGTATTACGCTCGCATAACCCTCCCTAGACCTCAAGAAACCTAACCAAACAGACACTGCATGTCTAAGAAATATTTTCCACCAGGACCCTCTGAGCTGTAGCTAACTAGTACCTTCACAGCAATGCCACTAGATACCTCTTAGGCCAACATACATCTAACTGAGCCAAATTACACGAACACAAGCCAAATTACACGAACACACCCTAGAACTAGATCTAAACCAAAGAACAAGGCAAAACCATGCGAAACACCCTTGGTCCAACAAACCCATGACACTCATCAACCCAAGGAAATACCTATAAGGACACCATACACACAATCCACCACTAAAAAGAAGCACAACCACCCATCAAGAGCCACTACACCATATCACACTCAAGAACCCAGTCCCAACATAATGAGTAAGAAATGTAAGAAAGGGAAATTGTACGGAAACTTAGACACAAGGGTTAAAGAGTGCAACTCATTGGAAAGGGCAGTGCAAGAGAAATTATACAAAAATGATTGAATCTTTGAACGACTCCAAAAAGATATGAGGTGCTCGGAAATGGTCGAAGGCCTTAGAGAAAACCCAACCTCTAGGACCACGAGCAACTCAAACAAAAAACTAATCGATGAGTGCCCAAAAGGTCTCACCATCCCTCAATGAGGTACATTGGGAACAGCTAAGACAACAGTCATGGATAAATAGTAAAAAACTACATAAAAGCAAAGAAATTATCCCCTACTAAAAAAATCACATCAAATCCAAGCACCTCTGTAACTCCCTGAGTTGCCCCACATGTCATGACTCTGTACCAACAATGCGCATAACCCCAAAACTAAATCAACCACTAGGGCCCCTCCCAAAGGTGAAGCAACACAAAAAACACAAGTAAGCATCTGCTATGAAGGCCTCATCCGCTAAGTCAAGGTATAAAAGACAATAAAAGTTAAATGCATATCTAGAAATCAAAATAAAGGTAAGGCCAAAAGGCCAAAGCTAAGGTAACACACTAGTCACATCATCATATGAGGCTCCAACCACAAGCCTTCCTTAGATCACATATAGCTGCTAATGGGAACTACTATGGTGATCCTTAACTTTGTCCCTTGACCAACTCCCTAAGCTCTTCGAGACAGAGCCTAGCCATCTCATCTAGTGGTGTTGCGTAAAGTAGTTGCACTGGTAATGGTGCCATATCGTTACCGCATTGAAGATAATTCTTTCATCCAATAACCCAAATCTCTGTACTGGTAATAATCTCCAGGAACACTAAATCTTACACCTATGGGGCAATCTCTAGCATGATGACTATGGTCCTTACACTCGAAACACCTAATCTTGTCTCTCGCACGGACCTATGGTCCCTTAATCTGGCCAATATGACTTTGTGATCCTGACCTTGAACCCCTTATGGGATGACTACTCTAACCTACCTATGAAGCCCACTTGGAAGCATGATACCTTAGGCTAGTCTGACCTCTGCTATAATCCTTTCTTCTGATTAGTTGTTAGAATAACTTGCCTCATGACATGACCTCTTTTTTCTACAACTTGAGACTCACAATGTAACTAGCCATATTCCTAGATTGATCGGCATCACTTGGAAATGATTGACATAACAACAACATCGCTATACCTCTTTACATAAATCAATCCTTAATCCATATGCAAAGCTGTAGATCCACTCTTTCTTAGTCAGAATTGATTCCACTGTGTGCCTTGAAAACTCAATAAATCTATCCTCATACACTGTAACTAACAAGGATCCCTGTTGCAAGGTATAAAACTCTGACCTGAGCCTCTCTTGGGAAATAGAGGCATATGCACGGCCAAAAAGGACTCTGTAAACTTACTCTATGTAGTCAGTAAAGACCCAACTGGAATTCAATCTCTAAGAACTCTTCACGAATGGCTCATAGCTCCCTTGAGAACATACGAAAAAAAATTAACCTTGTGTTTGTCCAATCTCCAAGGTCCTCAACCAAACTTCATAGATAGTGTTAAACTCTACGAGCTCCTACTCTTCTTTGCCTAAAAATCAAGTTGGTGCTATGTGGAGAAAGTTTTCAAGAATATTCCTCACCTAATGTGATGGAAGGGCTCTTTTGTCGGCCTGTTGAGGAAGTAGTTGTGCTGAAATAGGATATGGAGAAACTAACTAAACTAGTGGAAGAACTATAGCTGGAGGAACCCCGGGAGGCTGAGCACCCTCTGTGGAACTCTATTAGCATACTGTCGAAGATTGTGAGCATCTACCACAAAATATGCCATAATGCAGTCAATTATGGGTCTATAAACTACTACTGAGGTACTGAAGTAGTCTACTGAAATGGTCGTGGATTTATGGTATTTGTAGTTTGAGAAAAAGATGCTAACATAGAACCAACGAAGTGAGTACCTAAATCCATCCCCTCTTTACCCATGGTTGGGGTCTCATGAGTATCATAAGGAGGATCTCTATCAACTGATGAACTGTGAGTGTGCACTATCTATGAAATGAGAAAATTCAAGTAGACACTACTAGAAACTGAAACAAACACTACGCACGGGGAAAGTAAAGAAAGAGAGTTTATTCCTATAGTGCCATGTAGCCTTTCAAAAATAGGTGAAGGACTTCTTTACGCTGATCCGTAATCTATCGACACTTGCTCCAATGTCAAAATAATCAAGGAACTATATACTCTGATACCACTTTTTCACGACCCAAAACTTAGATTGTGATAGCCTCTATGGTACCACCAGTAGGATATCCCACCCCTCAGCCCGAAGTGATAAGAAATAGGCCAATAACATCTAACCAATAGTTAATACAGAAGAATAAAAAGATGAAGATATATACAACACATCCCAAACCCATCTGACTGTGAAAAAATGGAGCTAACTACATCAGAGTACTCAAAAGGAATATATATACACAACATCTCGAAAGGGAGGTAAATACAAAACCATTCTTCCCCAAATAGCTTAAGTATGGTCCCATCACAACTAGAGAAAAGGCTCAACTTAAAGACTTGGAACTCTCTTTGATTTATGAAATCAACCTACAACTCTACTCAGCACGATCTTGTTTCCTACGATGACAAAAAACTAGTATCTACACCACAGAAACAGTACATAAGTATTGCATGAGTACAACTAATACAGGGTATCTAGTAGCTATCACTAACCGAGCTAGCTTAATCAAATAAAAGGAACATTGAGTAAGTAAAACGGTTAGAAAAAAACAAGTATATAGTATGGGAAGATAAGTCATAAAAATAAGTATATCAGCTTAATGTATCTAATACAGGTCTAAAATAATCAGCCTTGCCAAGGTGCAGCTAGTACCCCTAGATCAAGTCATAAGCCTATAAAATGATCCTGATATCCATTAAAACTAAGTCAATAATAAAATGAGTAAATATGGGAAAAAAGAATATAAACATAAAGTAAAAGAAAATAATAAGAACGATCCAAGTAGTGACATATCCACCACTGGATAAATACAAAAAAGGAACAAACAAAACCTACCTGACACCCCATCTAGTCAATAGACAAAAACAGGATACAAAACAAAGCGTGACTCACCCATCAGCCAATAAGGCTCAAACAAGCAATAACAGATTACACTAGGGGGAAGAACTTTACAAATGCACTAAAACTAGCAACCTTGTTCGACGCACCCCCATCCACTGCACTAGGCCCCGCTTGTCAAGAGCCCTCCTTTGGAGGTCCGTGCCACCTAATCAATATTAGTGACTATGCTTTGGAGATTAATTAATCATAATCAATACTAGAGATTGTTCCCTAGAGACCTGTGCCTCATAATAAATAGTGGGGAATGTGCCCCTGAGCCCCACCTCAGACTCAACAAGGGCCTCGCTACTGCTGGGGGGTTCAACCTCCAAAACATAACCTAGGAGACCCCGTCCAATCTAGATGATCGCCTAGAGGTATACATAGTATAAGAAAACCAATCTCCAGTTATATACATATGAAAATATCCCATTCCATCTCGCGGTAGCGGAAAATAAGTCATAAAAACCCGTTGTTATCTTTAGTACTAAAAGACCTTTTTATCATAGACTTTACCCCTCCCCCGTGTAGTAAATCGCAACACGTTCCCTGCCCAATCAACCTCACCATGGTATGCATGCTCACCAAAACAACCAAGGAAAATAAAAGGCGTACTCAAAGTTTAGAAGTTTAGAAGCAACCATCTAAGCACACATCTCACCTAAACGACTACCACTAGCCTAGCACTAACACTACAATAACATAGCTGCCCCCGAAAGGATGGACACTCAAATCATAGTCTACAACCAACTACGAGATCAAAAAAGGGTAAAAAAGAGAAGAAAATAGAAGGAAGGGTATGCCAACTACCCGTCTAGCCCACCAACTTGCCAAAACCCAACAAGCATCCAATATGAACCCAATGCAAAAAGTAAAAAACCTAGCCCACCTAGATACTAGTGAAAAGCTCCCTCAAGACGTGTGCACTGACTAAACAACCTCAGAATCACCCGAAACTACAAAAATAAGGATAAGAGGTCAAAATAAGAAGAATAATATCCATATTGCATAGAGTAACTTGGATTTAAAAATAGGCCAAGGAACGGGCTCGCGAGCCCCAGATGCTTGAAAAATAAAGTAAAATCATCGGCATGAATGCTATCCCAAGGAACACATGGATTAAATTTGAGATTAGTTGGACCACCAAAAGGTCTTCAATTGGCCAGGAAACTATTATCCAAAAAAAGGGAAAAACATAAAAAGAACAAATATAGAGGATCAAGCAGCTATGAACCTGGAAATTAATGGGAAAATAACCTGCAGTGAGCACCAACCACCCAGCAACCCCCTATGCAAAAAAATAGGAAAAACACAAAAAAATTCATACCCAAGGGACAAAACCACCATTAAATCTCAAGTTCAAGCTTTGAGGGTATAAGAAAGGAGAGGAAAGATTACTTAAAACGAGGAAGATGTCTTAGGAAACCACCACATGGAATCCAAAGAAATTCCCAAGCTTAGGTGTGAATCTAGAACAAGAAATACTGAGTAAAAAAGAGGAATATTATTGAAATCATGAGGTCTTCTTATTTTATAACTGGTGGCAATCTTGTACAATCGCAGTGACCTAGCGCGATTGCACCTAAGAGTCAAGTCTCAACATAGTGCGATCGCTACACTCAATA
>JBDJHY010539233.1:0-11075 GCA_039654485.1 Withania somnifera
AAGATTTTGAGAAACTACCTATATGGAGTACAATGTGAGATCTATACTGACCATCATAGTCTTCAGTAAATTATGATCCAAAGGCATCTCAATTCTAGGAAGCGGAGGTGGATTAAGTTACTGATGGACTACGATATTACCATTCTATACCATCAGGACAAGGCTAACATTATAGCGGATGCCTTATGCCAGAAGGCAGTTAGTATGGGCAACTCAGCAGCCTTAGCAGTTTCGAAGAGGCCGTTGGCAATATATGTGTAGTCCCTGGCTATTTAGTTGGCTAGATTGGATTTGACTGACCCCAGGAGGGTTTTGGCTTATGTTGAGGCTCGGTCTTCCTTATTAGATCTGAATCGGCAGCTCCAGTTTTAGGATCAACACTTGGTTACCCTCCGTGATCAAGTTTTAGCTAGAGAGGCCCAAAGGGCTTCTATTGATTTAGATAGAGTTCTTTGGTATGATGGTCGCATTTGTGTACCACATGCCAGTGGATTAGTTTAGATGATTATGAGTAAGGCTCAAATCTCCATATATTTGATTCATCTAGGTGCGGCTAAGATGTATTGCGATTTGAGATAGGCACATTAGTGGAGTGGTATGAAGAGGGATATTGCTGATTATGTATCCCGGTGTTTGAACTGCCAGCAGGTTAATTTTGATTACCGATGACCAGGTGGTTTGATGTAGAGACTCCCCATTCTGACCTGGAAGTTGGAGTGTGTGAAAAATGGACTTTATTTTAGGATTTTTGTAGACTATCTGAGGTCATAAACTAAGTGGGTTATTATTGATAAGGTGACTAAGTTAGCGCATTTCATCCCAACTCATTTTTTGTATAATACTGAGAATCTGGCTCATATCTACATTAATGAGGTGGTTCAATTGAACAGGGTTCCTGTATCTATCATTTTTGATCAAGGAACACAATTAACCTTACAGTTTTGGAGGTTTATTTAGCAATATTTGGGTACTGAGGTTAAGTTGAGCACAACGTTTCACCCGCAGACCAACGGTCAGTCTAAGTGAACTATTCAGGTGCTAGAGGATATGTTTAGAGCATGTGTATTATACTTTTAGGGTGCATGGGATTAGCATATAGCATTGGTAGAGTTTGTGTATAATAATATCTACCATTCTAGCATCTAGATGGCACTGTTTGAGGCATTATATGATAGGCAGTACCGGTCTTCTATTGTTTGGTTTAACGATTTTGAGGCCAGAGTTCAGACTTCATAGTTGAATGATTCTCTTGATGATGTACAGTGAATTCAAGATAGGCTATGGGCAGCACAGAGAAGGACGAAAAGCTACATAGACCATAGATTTCATGCCTTAAAGTTTGGAGTTGATGACAGAGTCTTCTTGAGGGTGTCTCCCTTGCACGGTGTGATAAGGTTTAGTAGGCGGGGCAAGCTAAGCCCCTGGAATATTAGATAATTTGAGGTTTTGGAGAGAGTGGGTTACACTTCCCACTATTTGGTTATGCCTCTTGCGTATTAAGATATTCATCCAGGTCTTTTATGTTTTGATGTTTCTGTATTATATCCCGAATGATCTCATGTTCTCTACGAGTATAAAGTTCAGTTGCATAAGAGCCTGTCTTCCATTGAGGTGATACACTTCTTGATAGTGTCGTTAAGCGATAAGTTCCAGGGAGATTCCAGTAGTTAAGGGTGCAGTGGAGGCACCATCCGGTTGAGGAGGCTACCTAGGAGATCGAGAGTGAGATATGAGCATAGTACCCAAATTATTTAAGCTGTCAGGTACCTTCTCTCTCTCATTTCCTTGCTTTTACTTGTCTTTTGAGGATGAAAGTCCTTTTAGTAGTGGATGTTATAATGACCGTTACGATTATTTTGGTGTTTTATATGTTGTCTTGTGTCCTAGAGTTTTCTAGTAGCTTCCCCAGGTAATTTGTGACTAGTTAGGACCAGTAGTCCGATTCCTTAGCTGCTTGGTCGAGATTTATCTCCCTTTGCCTATTTTAGAGCCTGAACTTAGGTACTTATTGACTTTAGCAAAGTTTCCTTCAAGACGCGCTCAAAATTTAATTCTAATAGTTTTCTTAGCTCTGGAATGCTGACTTTGGTCTAGATGGACATTAAGTTCATGTCCCAAGGTTTTTTTTTTGTGTTTGTACCAATTTTTGGAATTTTAGTTTAGCCAAGGCTAATTCAGAGCTTGGGTGGTCTTTTGGTAATAGAAGCATCGGATCAAAATTCTAATGCTTAAATTAGCTCTAGAATGGTGAGTTTGGGCTAGTTTAACCTTTGGTACACTTCTTGAGGTGTCCAAGATCATTTTGTATTAGTTTGTTGAAAGTTAGAAATTTTCTCTTTTGTCTTAGTTTGGATTGCGGTTTACTTTCACTCAAACGACCTTTGATGGCTATTTTATTTATTTCATTGAGTCTGTAATGTGTTTTACATGGAATTTTCGTATTTAATTTACCAAGATTGGACTCCATTTCATTTCCCTACCCCAAATTATAATCTTTGAAAATTATTTTTTTGGTGTTGTTGCAATCCGATTTATTAGTGACTGATAAATGATTAATCTACCATTAAATTGGCAGGTGCTGATAAATTAGTCCTTCTGACCAACAAATCGGTCCCCTACCATGGGCCCAAAATCTTGAATAGTGTCGATTTATCGATACTTTTGAATGATAAATCGATACCTGCTGGGGATTTCCAAATTTAGGGGTGTCAATTTATCCACACTTTTTCCAATAAATTTGTACCTAAAAGGATTGCAAGGGTTCATGTAATTCCACATCGGAACTATAAGCGGATAAATCAATCACTGGCACTTTTACATAAACATTTCTAGCTTTATTTTCTCATTTTTTCCTTTACTCTCTTTCTTTTTTCTTTTTCCCTTGATGTGAAAGTTGTGTTGAGATCTCATCAAGGCTTTGTGAGAAATTTTGAAGGTTGTCCTCATGTTCTCTGTCGTTGGTAAGAAATTCTTCCCCTCAAATTTCCATGAAGATGGGTTTTTTCCCCCATTAATACCCCAATTGAGAAATTGTTGTTTCTTTGATTCGTTTGGTCACTAAGTGGGAAAATTCATGCAATTTCAGCTTATTACACTCCATGGTCAAACCTATTTTTCAAATTTTAGTATATTTTCTTCCTTTTTAGCTCCTTAGAGCATGCACCATTTTGCACTTTTGATCACATCTCTCTCGGGCTGTTTTGAGGCCCATTTGGCACTTGAATTGTGCTCATTTTTAGAGAATAGGTTCCTGGTGATGTTGGGGTTTGAAGTTTTTTTCGATCGCGACTAGCGGAGCCTGTGGGTCTATTTTATGCCCAATCACCGGCCTAGTCCAGAATTTATTTTAAATAGTACTTTTATAGTCATATGAACCCTCAATTCTTATTTCACTAGTTTCGGAGCCGTTTGAGACTGTTTACCATTAGTCGAGCTGATATTTTAGATTTTCAACGCGCTAATCGTCAGATGCTAGGTAGTCTCCAGGGTGCTTTCTCTAGGCATATAGCTTACATAATTGTACTGAATAACATCCATGGGTAGGGTTTTCTAGGTTGTTACCATATATTTGCATTGCTTTTTCATCCCGTTTCAGTTCTTTCCTTGATTGGCGCTCACTGTAATACAATGCCCGTGACTTAGTATTAGTCTCGTGATGGCATTAGGGTGACTTTGGGATTAGTATAACATTGATGCGTGGGTTGGTTTTGGGTTTTTCCCTCCGGTTTGGGCCGGTGTATTGTTCTTCTAACTATAGCTTTGTTCCGCCTTTGCACGACATAGGCTAGCTATATATATTGTTGGGTTGTTACAACCATTCTTGAGAGGGTAAGCCACAGACTCCATTCTAAGAGTGCATTTGGGGCTGGCGCCAGTATCACCCATTAACTATCTAGCCGTGGAGGCTAGTTACTTGATATAGTAATAATAATAAGGAATAATGGTCTCCGAGTTGATGTATTAGTTCCGCAAATGTATTACTTTCTTTAATACATTTTGGGTGATTATCTCTTTCTTTAATACTTCCGCAAATGTATTACTTTCGTCTTGACTTTTGATATTTTTCCGTATTTAATAAAGTAGTCCTCTGCTTCGGCTTCAACTATGGGTTTTGGTTCTCCTATTGGTGGTATAGTAGGTGCCATCATGATCCGAGAAATCGAGTTGTGACACCCTCCGCTTTGTCTTCGGTCTACATGGTTGGTTTTCCTACTAGTGGGATATTAGGTGCCATCATGATCCGAGAAATTGGGTCGTGACAAAACAACAACCATATTATCGTACTGTATTTCCTATCCCATATTAATCATAATGTATAATGGCCATTGTTATTTGTTTATCATAACCACGAGGTTCATCTTACAAAATTATAAATAATAAAATAATAAAGGGGTACCATTATATCGATAAGTGAGCTATGTGATGTAGTAGCTAAATCAATACTAGCACCAACACTGTATTAAATCCACATATGGGCACATCACAGTAATTCCTGAATGAACCTCAGTCCTTACTTTTATATCATCAGTAGACTTATATCATGAAAATATCGTAACAAACTATCATGACCCTATTTCACGGATCATGATGACACCTACTAACCCACCGATAGGAGAAAAACCTTGTAGCTCTGAGCTGAAGCAAAGGGATATGATGCCAAGAATGGTAAACACAAGTGAAATAAATAAGGTAAAAGGAAGTAGATGAGATTAGAAAAGCGAAATAACATAATTTAATCAACAAATATCCCCAGGACCTGGTATCAGTGAATATACCGAGCCACTAAAGTATAGAGTACAATTATTGTCAATAAAGACAAAGTCTATATTTGAAGGTATAAAAGAAACAAAAACACAAGACCGATGAGTTGCAGACCTAAGTCTGACATCTGAAGCTCACCGTGAATCTCTAAAAATAGCATTAACGAGGCATAACCAGCTAACCGACGATGGGCGCTAGTACTTGGATCTGCACTAGCGAAACACGAGTGCAATATGAGTAGAAGTTGTAAAAGAAAATGGTACCTAGTATGCTTAGACAGACCACTAGGCATATAATATTTATAAAAGAAGGAAATAACAAGAGTAAAAGAAAATTCAAGTCACGAAATCAAATATTACAACACAGGAGATAGAAACACAGAAAGGAAAAAAGAACATTGATGGTATACAGACATGCTAGAAAATCACAAGAATACATGTAAAAAAGGAAAAACATACCCGACATCCCTGCGGCAATACAGAAATAGAAACAATAAGATCAAAAAAGATAGATATCAAAGGAACTAGGGGGAGAATGGGCGGTGTATCATGAACTTAAGAGATGAAGGAAAGGGGTATATTAAGTAGGAACAAGCACAATAATCCCATAAAGTTAAGATGATCATTAAGTGTAGCCTGCAACTAGAAATAATAGTGTATGGAACAGTAAAGCAAGTAAAAGCAAGCAAAGCCCTGCCAAGCCCCCATAAGAATGATAAAGTACACAGAAGTCACATTCACCCATCCGACATTCTATGTACGCTCCTCTTATGGCACCCGAAGTACCAGCAGGTAGGACCCATTGAAGGGCTACCCCTGATTGCCTCTACTACATTACAAATCCCTCATCTGGCATGTCAGTCCCTAGAACGGCAGGGTCCATGGAGGCGTAATATTACGAAATTTCTCACATATTAAAATCATGGAGTCTCAGGGAAACTTATATCCCAATATCCAATGCTTCAGTACAATAGTATCATCGTACCATAATCTCAACAACTCAGTGCATCAAGTCTTAATACGACAACTCAGTGCATCAAGTCTTAATATCCTAAGGAAGAAGGTCTCTTAAACAATAAGCATGAAGTAGTATGAAAACTTCTGTAATCATTACCGAGCGAAGTCGGACTCAATTGGCAGTATAAGTAGTGAATGGTAGTACCCGGTGCTAGGGTATGAAGCCTAGTCTAAAACAAGGGGAAAAGGTAGTACCAGGTACCCAACACATACCTGAGTCTAAAACAAGTAGAAAAGTCAATTATGTTATTAATATTATTAGTAAATCCCAATTTATTCCTGTTCTAGCCATTTCAATTTATTATGAAAACCCACCTCCAAGACCAAACAGTGTAAAAAATGGTGATACTAGGCCTTGGCCCCAAATGCACTCTCAAAAACTAAACCTCACGACTCTCACATTGTATGAATGTAAAAACTCAAGCAATGTCTACCTCTAACCTATGCCCTGCATAGGCTCAACTAAGATACATCTAGCAACATAAGACAACAGTCTGAAATTGAAGGAAAAACCAAAAATCCAGCCCATGCATCATCATTCTACTACTTCTAGAGTCACTTTACATTCATCATAATTTTAATACTAGGTCAAAGGCGTCGTGTTATACCGAACACCGACACAAAAAAGAGGTGAGTAGAAATAAAAGAAGTTTTAAAGGGTCACAGTATCGACCTAGAATCCAAAACCACGGATAGTATTTAGTGAAATTATAAAGGCTAAGTCCCCAAAGTAAGCCTAATGGAGCCTACTTGTCGTCCGACAAATAGCACGCTGCATCTCAAGGATATCAACCCAACTAATAGAAAATGACCTCGAACAGCTCTGAAACTTATGAAATATGTATCTAGGAGTCAAGACGAGTCTAACGATATTAATTATTCTACACTATGGGCCAGGTCAAAAATCAAGCCTAAAATAGGACTATGGGACCCGCTAATTGGACCCAAAAATAAACTTTACAACGGAGTTTCCGGCATCACCAAAAACTCATGCTCTAAAAAAGACCACTACTCGAGTAAAGAAAATGCCTGAAAATGGTCAGAGAATAAGAGAAATAAAATATAAAACATTACAAAACTTTACACTAAACTTGCAAAGAATTACATACTGAAACCTGGTCAAAATATCGACTATGGAGTAAGATTAGCTCAATGCACCACAATGAATAAATAACCAGATGAAAGTTAGAGAATTTTCAAGAATGATAATCATGATTATAAAGGGCTTCGATGGTGGAACTTTCACCATTTTTTGGAAGAAATTAATAAAGGTAACTCACATATAATGAGGGAAACCACTCAATGCGCACCAAAAACCAACTCTCGTTATGTCTACTATGATTTTCCACCACTTGATCACCTTTGAAAAGAGAGAGTATAGTGATAAAAAGATGGAACTTATATCTGAAATTTTGAGGTTGAACATAAATATAAAGCTAGACATTAAGGCTTCGCGATTGCGTGGTAGAGGGTCGTAACCGCAAGGCTGAGGATATTTGGTCATCGCAATTGTGAGGCTTACAATGGAAAAGAATGCTAAGGCATCTTGACACAATCAAGTGGAAGGCTCCACAATCGAGATAAAGGAAGAGGCTGATCTTCATGATCACGTGACACCCTCCACGATCCCGAAGTGTAAAATGGCCTACACCAGTGCTTATTTTTTAACAGCAAAACTAGCTATTGCAAAATGCTCTAAACACCACCCAGAATGTTTTCAAAGTCTAAAATACGCAAATGATATATACACACACACCTAAAAGAATATTCTAAACTCAACGGCGTAGTTGGAATCCGAATCTTGGGTCATTTTGGAGATGTTTTACCAAGTAAACACTTGGGCCTAAAATACAAAAAGTCAACCAAATAACTTAAAATCACACATGATGCCTCAGGAAGCGAACCATCTCTCTTCCTAATCCTAACTCGACATTCCATAGCTTATAGAACAGCTGAATTTTTTATCCAATGCTCCGATCATCGAATATTTATCAAAGTCAAACATCTAACTGTTGACCAACTAAAAATCGAAAAAATGAGATAAACTCGCACTGAAGCTCGTGGATCCATACCAAGGGTTCATCTAAACCAAAATCAATGTTTTGAAGGTAATAAAACTTCCTAAATTTGATTTCAAGCTCATGTTGAACGAATGTTGGATAAAGTCAACGAGTACCTAAGTTTAGGATCTAAAACGGGAAAAATAAGATAAATATCAACCGAATTTCTAGGGAGCCGGACTATTGGTCCAATAGGTCATAACTGACCTAGGGCATCTTCTATGATGCTCTAGAATACAATATCACACAACACACAAAAAATGATTGTAATAGGCCATTACACAAAATTCAAACCTTCCTTTCATATTATCAATAATATCATATCATATAAATGATAGAACAACCCTATGTCCTTGATTTCATATCATTAGTATTATACTTATCAAATAAAATACAAAATCCCACAATAAATTATTAAATCAAAAGTGTAAGGAGTATGGACTATGTAAAGTAGATTAATCCACAAGCCCTCACACGGGCGATTCATCTAATATGTCATCAAGTCATGGCAGTAAAACCCCACACATAGGTATATCATATAATCAAAGTCAATCAAGTACATAAAACCCCATTTGAGTATCATAAACATACCATAATATCTCAGCTCAATAGAGGATTTATAAAATAAGTATTTATCAGCATTTTTATTATTTTATATTGACAATGCATAGTTGACTCTAGTTTCAAGGTGAATACTCATCACTTCACCCACATGGTCACTCCCAAATATACTCCATTACTCCCAATTATAAGAAATTAGTAGATAAACAACTAAGACACTTTGTAGAAGAGTTCAGAACCTCCACTTACCTCAAAGAAAAAAACCCAAATTAAGTGGGATCCTTTCCTTTATGTCTATCTTATAAATTCATAAAATATAATCAAATATGGACAGAGCAGGAGAAAATATAATCAATGACACTCATATTGGTATTTTACAAATCGGGTCCAAATTCTCTCTCAAAAATTAAAGTTGAGGCCTAAGGGTAAATCTTGAATTTTATTAAACAATCATGTTACGCATGTTTAAGAATTTCAAATATGAAATTTGGTTGAAAACGGGAAAGAAATTTCCCTCAAAACTCGAAAATATCAAATCAAGGTTTTCTCCAAAACCCCCAAACTTCCAATTGAAAACTATAATTATGTTACTAAAATCATGAAATAATTCTTGAATGGTGTGTAAAAATAGCATATAAAGCTTACCTATAGGTTAAGGAACTTGGGTCTGAAGTTTAATAGAAATTGGATAAGATTTTATCTTTGGTTTCAAACTCTTATTCAAGAAGTACCTCAAAATATGAGAAACAATAGTGAGTAAAGTACAAATTAATGTTTGGAAACATACTCCCTTTAAAACAAAGAAAACATATGAAAATAACCCAAATGGAGCTCTACAGGTTCAACAATAGAGGAATAAAGTGACGAAAAATCAGAAAAGAAAGTATGATTTTTACCATTGAAAAACCTTCAGAGTTATCGCTCTGAAAGGGTGTGATCATGCTAAATAAGAATAAGATCAATATTTTCTTTAGCACTGATGGCGCTATGTTGGTGCTATCTCTCACACCCAAGTACCAAAAACCAACGATTTTTAAAAACGTATTTTCAATACCTAGAACTCATTCAGAATCCCCTAACATGAACCAATAGTGCAAACGGATTGTAAAATTTCCTCCATATGAAATATATACATTAAAATGCAAATATGAGGTCTCCTTTACCCAATGTCTTCTATTGTCGATAAAAAAAGAAACTTTATATTAAAAGAACAAAATATGCTCAGAGCTTTAAAAAAAATTTTTGAACCTTCTCCTAGACAAAAAGTAATGAGACTAAAAATATTCAAATACGAACATCTAATCATTGAATATTGATCAAATTCAAAGTTTTGTCTTAAAACTTTACTTTATCTCGTCTAACGGGATAAATTTTCACAAAAAGACTAAAACTAAAGACGAAGATCTTCCTAGATAAATTTTACAGTCCAAAGCTAATAGAACTAACAAAATTCCATTCTGAGACTCGAAACTCCAAATGTTAATTATAGTCAATTATTTCAAATTTAAAGTTTTAAAAATTAAAATTTTCTCAAAACTTACAAATTTTGATTTGGTTTAAAACAAACCACTCATATGGACCAAATATGACCTAAATCAACTATCGGGAAGGACAAAATAGTAATATTTTAAGAATTACTGAAAATAACCTTTAGGGTCATTATATTTAAACTCTTCTCACTCATCTCAGGCCATTTGAACTTGACAGTTTTCTGAGTTAACATAGAAAGAGGTGAAACAGTAAAAGAAAATCATTCTATAAACTCCCTATAATAACCATCCAAATCCAAAAAGCTACAAATGTTTGTTGAACTCATGGGCCTTAATCAATCCTTTTAACAAATTCAATTTTTTATTATCAACCTTGATAGTATTACTAGATACCACATGAGACAAAAACACCACATAATTAAGAAAAAATTAGCACTTGGAATATTTCACATAAAGATTAGTCTTCTTATATGCATGCAAGACTATTCTCAAGTGATCTCAATGTTATTAATGATTTTTAATATAATTCTAAAATATGATCAATAATCACTAAGAATAACTTTTTGAAGAAAGGCTTGAAAACATAATTCATCGAGTCCAAAATTTAAAAGGTACATTATTCAAGACAAATGAAATCACCAAAGTTTCAAAATGACCATAATTGGTAGGTATAGCTATACTTAGAATATTTTTATTTTTTATGTTCATTTGATGGTACCCTAAGGGCTAGTCAATTTTAAAAAAGAAACATTTTCTTGAAGTTAGTCTAATAAATTATCAATCCTAGCCTAATAATACTTATTCTTAATGGTCATTTTAATAAGTTAGAGATAATATATATATATATATATATTCAAAGTGACTCATCATTATTTTTGACAAACAAGAATGAAGAACCCCATAGTCAAATACTTGGTCAAACAAATCCTTTATCAAGAAAATTCCTCAATTTGTCTTTTATATTTTAATGACCCATCCCATCATTATGAGATAACCCTAGACTTATATTTATGATTTCTAGAACCCAAATGTAGAACTTAAATAAATTCTAGAGCTAGTGTAGTCGTGCTCAAATTTTTAGTCATGAGTTCTTGTGGAGTGTTAGTGATCAGCGTTTTTAGTTGTGCCTTGGCTACTAGTGAAATAGGAGTAGTATACCCATTTATCTTCTTAAACAACTTTTCAAA